>WYDI02002480.1:0-10305 GCA_009867235.2 Psittacus erithacus
GTCTCCCCTCTCGCAGGTTAAAGCCATTCCCCTTGGCCTGGCCCTACAGGCCCTTGTCCAAAGCCCCTCTCCAGGTTCCTTGTTGACCCCTTTAGGTATTTAAAGACTATTATTAGGACCTATTTCAGTTCTTCCAGCTGATCTCTTTGGAAGCAGGTGACAGAGGTGCTTTGTATCTCCCCCAAGGCAGGGAGAGGAGGAGAAACAGAATCACAGATGTCCTCAGTGAGAACCGGGAAGAAATGATCAAAAACACAGGGTTTTCTATACATATCTCTGCTTGTAGGAGCAACCACACCGTGAGTCCAGCCTCAGCAAAGAACAGCTGGTGAGGCCTCACCCAGCACACACATGTATCTGCAGGTGATGGAGCACGTTTTCCTCCCAGTATCCCGGTATCACTGTCTATAAATCACAACAGGGGTAGCATGAGACATGTAGCAGAGACCTGGATCTGGCTGCAAGTCCTGCAGCTTCAGTGTGCCTGCCTGTTAGCAGATAACATACAGCTACAGCAAAAAGCAGCAAGATTAATAACTAAGAATGATTAACACTTCCAAAGGGTTCTCAGCACTGGACAACACTGGTGCCAGGGCAGGTCCTGCTAGCATAGGAACTGTTGGCATAAATTGCAGGCATTTTTAATGTCACCCTGCTATTTATTAGAAACTCTAGTCCTAGGAAGTGGAAACAGGGATTTTTTCCAGAAACCTTATCCCAAGCACCCATTCCTGAGAACCAAATGAATCTCTTCAGCGGGATTAGGAGAAAGGATAAATACCTACCAGACAGCTCCCCTCAAATGAAAGATGAAGGTAGCCAGATGTACAGCAGCTGTTCTATGAAAAGAAACAGCAACCACCGCTTCCTACCCACATACCGAACCCCAACCGACGCAGATACCTTGGCAGCATCAATCCCAAAACCTCTGATAGAAGCACAGAGAACTCCAGCAAACCACCCGCATTCCCAGGGCCTGACTCTGGGCATAGGCTGACAATGTTGAACAAACCCCAGTGACACCCAGAAAATGGCAACCAATGAATAAAACTAAGATCTTCATCAATATTGACTGACTAGTTTAAGGACACTTCCCCCATCATCTATGGGCAGCCCATAAGTTGACTGTTGTCTCTATCTGTGCCTCTTGCCCACCCAGTCCTTCCTGATTTCCCCACCCCAGGGGATGAAGAATGTCCCTAACTCACTGTGGAGCTGTCACCACCACCAGGACCACTGTTGTGGTGTTCATGATAGCTGGCAGCCCAAGGGGAAAACCTGCAAGGTCCTTCTCATCCCACACCACTGCGAGAACACTTGGGAATTTTAAAGTAATACTTAAATGGAAAGAAATAATTCTTTTGAAATCAGAGATTCTATGGAAAACATTCATTTCTCTCAACGAAAAGGCCCATAAAATTCATTCTAAGAAGCTGGGCTTTTTAGCTGCTGTTTTCCTTTCGAAAGCATATGCAGAACATCAAGAATTTATGAAAACATATATTCTCCGTTTCCTTTCCCCCCCTGAAACTATTTGCCATGGGAGGCTGCTCTGCTGCTGCTTTCTGAGCATTTTAACCCCAAACCAGCACACAGCACATTTCTGGCTGCAGCTGGCAAGATTTTCCGGGACCAGGAATACCAACAACCACAGGGCAGCCACTGCCCTCACTGTGCTCATCCCAGCTTTGGAATCAATGATGTTTATCTGGAATTCCCCAGCGTCCACCCTGCACAATGGCCAGGAACCATCTACCCATCCTAGAGATCCTGTGGCGAGTGGAGGTGGCCACCAAGACAGAGCTTACTATCAGGGAAGCCCTTGCCCAAGTGAATGTCTGTGAGGGCTGGACCCCATGTTCCTGGGTGGAGGAGTGTGCAAGATCTACCTGCACAAGCTGAGCTCCAGTGGAGTCACTCAGACAGCAGATGAAAGAGCCACAGGAGGAGAACAGCAGATCCTGATGGATTACTGAAGGGGACTAAGAAATAGGGTATTACTGGAAGCACTGCAAGAAGAAATATAAGGTCTTCATGGCACTGACCTCCAAGGACGATGAAAGCATCAACAGCAACCAGACACCACACTGGAGAAGGAGGCACTATTATCTCTAGCAACTTGTGGCAAAATCACTTGCCCCCGTTCCCTCATACATACCAACCAGCAACAGATAACAATGCCTTGGCAGCAGATGAAGCCAATGAGCATGATTCACAGGGAAAAGCCACGCCAGCTGCACACACTAGAAGCCGAAGAAGGATGTGGTGAGTGTTAGTAGTGGGTGTCTGCCTGCTGAGAGGCACCTCAGCTGCAGTGCAAATCAAAAAGAGTATTTTTCACCTTCTTCACTCCTTAATGCCTACTGAAGACATTGCTCAGTGTTAGGCTGGTGACATGGTCTGGCTGATTTCCTTGCCTCAGACTTGAGGGCAGGCCAGTGGAGGAACCCAGCCAAGAGGTGCCCATGAACCAGCTCCTCAGGTGCAGGCAGCATTGCCTAACCTTGGCTTGTGCTCAGACTGCAGCTACACGGTGTCAGTCCTGCTGCTCCCTCCTTCTCCCAGCTGCAGCACAAATCTGCATGCAAATGGTGACTGGAGCAGTACAAGGATGCCCCTTTTCTCTCAGTTTGATTTCATGGTGTGTGAGCTTTACCTTGACTACCAAAGACAGAGTCAACACCGGGTCTGAGTTGATAAGTAAATCTGGCATGCTAATTGCACCATTTAATTTACAGCACTACCAGGTCCACCTGTTGGCTCCATTGCTCCACCCTGGAGACTTCCCCATCCCTTCCATAGTCCCTCCCATATGAAAGGGCTCAGTTTACCAGCTCTCTGTCTCTGCTTTAGATAACCAACACCAAATCTAAGCATCTAATTGGATACCTGCATATTGCTTTGAGCAACCTGGTCTAGTGGGAGGTATCCCTGCCCATGGCAGGGGGTTGGAATTAAATGGTCTTCCAACTCAAACCAGTCTGCAATTCTATGATATTATATCAAAGCCAACTCCTTCACTGCAAATCACACCTACAACACAATGTTCTGCATTCCAGTCCTTAAGAAAAACCCACTCAGAGCAACTCAGTCTGAATACCTTGCTCAGAAAAAACACATTGATCTTATAATCGACTGTATTCCTCAACACAGCCTCTCTATGGTGAAGGATAAACCTCTCTTTAACTGTAACATGAAGAGAACAGAAGGCAAAATAAAATACACCAAGGGAATAACAACATTCAGCAGAACGGGATTGCTCTGCTTCAGAGGCATGAACAGCCAATTCATCCCTTGGTCTCACATTTAAGAGCCTTTTGTAGCCAGCATTTAATTTGCCACCAGCCTTCTGCATACAGAGCTACCCAGATATGAGCACAACTCTCCTCCTCTTTTATGGCAAAAATGCTTGAGATTCCTCGGAGGAGGTGAAGCAAAATGAGAGCAGAATTCCCCCACTAAAACCACCTGCAACCTACTTTCCTGATTCCTGAGCCAGGCTCCAGGGAGAAGACAGGGAGAGGAGCATCTGTAGACACTCCTCTGCTTCAGCAAGACACACAACAACCAAGCAGTATACGACTCTCAGACAAAACCAATGAGGTTTTGCAGTGTGCAGGGAGCTGAGAGCTTGGCTTCTGCCCAGAATAAAGGGAGATATTCTGATTATGAGGCAATTGCTCAAATAAGCCCTTGCTGCTTCTAAGCAGGAGAGATGTGAACATGCCACACCACGGAGCAGAAAAAGAGGCTCATTCGCAATAAGCAATGAGAGCTGGCAGGAAGAAGCACATGTCCAAAACATTTTAGTGAGCTCACACTGGGAAAACTGAGCACAGAGGAGTTAAAACCATCCTGCACTTCACTGTGGCTGCAAAGTAGGTCATACCTTGAGTCTCACTACATTAACATTACAAAGGAGAGAAGAAGCTGCTTTCTGTCCTTGGGAATGGGCATCCCAGAATTTTTTCCTGGCATCAGAGGATGCACAGAGCAGGAGCTGGGAGCTCAAAGCTTTATCCTGGAGAGGTGCCCCACAGTGCACCCCATGGTCTCTTGGGTTTGGGCAAGCTATGGTGGGGGGGTTTACACAGTTGCAAACTGAGAGGTGAGGGGAATTTCAGGGTGAGCAAAACTGTTTCAAGTATTTTTACATGGGGAAAGATGAGAGCGGTGAATCACAGAATCACTGAATGGTTTGGGTTGGAAGAGACCTCAAAAATCATCTAGTTCCAACCCCCTGTTAGGGATTGCTTGCTTCATTTGTCAAGTTCTAAAATTAAGCATTCTGACTTCTAACGTGCTTTCCCTCTTAGTGCAAGTAATCCCTGTCAAGCCTGGCAATATTTCTGACTTGATTTAAACCTAACTTTTTGCTGGAAAACACAGCCCCCCAGTTGCTGTGTGCATGAGAAATGCCACCCAAACTAGACACCAAGCGTCACTGCTGTGCAGAAGGTCTGAAGGAGCACCATTTTGGTTTGCACTAGCTGGTGGTTCGAAATTGGGCAAAGGACCGAGGACACTGGGAAGGTTAGTGGGGTTAATCTTTCTGCCAGGTGGGCTAGCAGGGCAGCACATTGCTGCAGGAGGCAAGGGTCCAAATCACCAAAACCACATCTCGACCTTGCTTCCTTATAGTACCCATGAAATGAGAGCCTCCTTGCCAGACTGCCCTGGGAATGGTGATGAAATCTGCGTTCTTTGGACCCAGAACCACATCATCTTCTGCATGCGGCCAGTCCCCAGAAATAGTTGGTTCAAGAGTTAAGCAGAAAATGCCATCATTATTAAATTACACTGGTGTTTAAAAAACAAGGCAAAACGGTTCAGAACAAGAGCTCGGCCTTCGTTCCTGGGGTGCTGGACTGGCGCTGCTGGAGAAGAACTGAGAGTAGCAGCCAGTAAGGTACGGTCAAAAGAGAAGGAAAAATATCTGTCAGGATGGAAAGAAGACCTCTCATTAGGTTACTGTTGTCTGGATGCTTCTGCACTGCAGGCTTTGCTTTTCCAAGCCACCAGCTGAACTATGCCCTGTCTTCCAGAGGGAGTGCTGGGAGGGACGGCCTTCCCCTAAGTCCAGCCATCCCACCTTGCCACTGCACCACTGAATCCTGTAACACAGAATCATAGAATGGTTCAGGTTGGAAGAGACCTTAAGATCATCCAGTTCCAACCCCCTGCCACAGGCAGGGACACCTTCCACTAGAACAGCTTGCTCTCGATTGTTGTAGTGATCTAGAGGTAGGCAAATAATGTGCAAAGATGAACACAGTATATAAAATGATAGCCAAGAACATTGATATAATAAATGGGAAGGTAGAGAACAGAGTTAGTTAATTCATGCTGCCACATTCGCAGTTTTTGTATTCACTCACCAGCACTCAGCCAGTCAATTCTCACTGGCACAACCAAATAGATGACAAAAATGGATCATCAGCATCATCCACACCTGGATGTACTTATGTACTTGACCAGCTTGAGACTCAAAACCACCCACAAACTGAACCAAGCCATCCTAGCTAGAAGCTTTAGCAGGATGCCAAATGTTCCTGGGCTTTCCTACAATATAGCAAAATACTGGCAATCAACAGATTCCTGCTGCCATCACCATGTCATTGCACCTCTATTTCTGCCTGGTACTCATTGCGTTCATCCTCCCAGCACAAGCACGTGCTACATCCAAGGAGCAATGCTCAGTTCATGCTGCCACCTGCATACTGTACAGGAACACCATCTAGGTGGTGAAACCCAATTTACCAAAGCAGCATCAAAGGCTGTTAGTGGGTGCACAAGCACCCACCACTCCTTCACTACTTCCTTACAGAGGGAAGAGCCATAGTCCTTCTGTGCAGGGAAAGACCCTCACTCTTCTGCTTGATCAGGTTTCTTCCCTTCAGATAGAGGCTGGCCAGGGAATTAGTTCCTAGCCAACATTGCACGTAGTCACGGGGCTCTTCAAAAGGCTCAGATGACCCAAAATCCCACCATTTTCTGCCCGCAGCAAGTGCTCTTTGCTCAGAAATGCAGCATTGCCAGTAGGCACACAAGTAAGCAGCCCCAAAATCAACAAGGCTCTATTAAAGACCTGTTTCCTTTCTAAAACATATCAGGGCTCTATTCGTCTTGTGATCCCTCAGCTTTTCTAGGCAGCCAGGGTCATGCTCCCAAGCTTTAGTCTATGAGCCACAAAGATACACACTTCCAAATAAAAGCTGAAACACTCCTCTTGTCACAGGGATTAATATAAGGCACCAGATATCATCAGACTTACAATGTAATATCTCTTCTTTCATGCACTTCTCATTGTCACTCCCAAAAGATCTTTCTTGCTCTTTCTTAGAACGTCTCATATTTTTTTTGGCTAGAACTCTCACAGCAAACATGCAATGTTGTTCTAAGGAAAACACAGTTTGCCAAGACATCTAAAATATTGTGCATTCCCTCCATCTGCTTCTGCTAAATAAACCCAGGGCCTTATCTAATATAATGAGGAGATGTTGGCAATAATTGCGCAGCCATCTGTACCATGCTTTAAACCTGTTGCAAGCTGGGCTGTGGACATGAGAAAGAATTTATTCCTCTACACTGAAAACAGAAATTGTAAACTTCCCCCCTTTTGTTTTCCAGGATAATTTAGCCCTATCAGCTCTTACGCTTGGGGAAGAGTATAGCATGAATGCAACAATCAAACTTCCTCTTTCCCCCTATTTTGCATAGATGAAGCCCAAGTTCTGCAGCTGACAAGGTTCAGAGCAGGCCCAGGTGAGTGCTGGTTGCAGCACAGCAGCTTCCGAGGGCTGTTTCTGCCCAGTATAGTCACATCACAATGCAATACATCTCAGCAATGCCTCCACACCATCAGAGATCTGCCTGTGCACAAGCCCTGCTGAGGAGGACCATCCCAGAGGAGACTTACCAGAAACTTTAAGGTTTCACCATAAACCTGAGCAGCAGTGCTCAGCTATTTTTACACTGGAGTCAAAAAACACTGAGGTCCTGGTGTAAAAAGAATTTGAGAAACACCTTGTTGCCTATGAAATCAAATTAGCTAGGTGCACGCAGGTACATGTTGGCTGGGAATCAAGATGCTCAGAGAACACCACATAGATGCTGCGTACTCAGGAGGCAACATCCAATGACTACAAGGATCACGTCAACACCAATCCAACACATGTCCATGATCATGAGCTGTCTAAATACTGGCTTGCTTTCCTCCTTCTCCACCATCCATGCTGCAGCTGCCCACTCTTCCCCCATTTTGTCCACCCTTTTTCATCTACCAGGCATGATAACCCCCTTCCCAAAACAAACAGGAGCGCACGGATGCATGGACAGCAATGGGAGCAGGCAGTGCTGCCAGGTCCCACAGAGTAGAGCATGTGGGACCTCAGGGGCAGAGCAATGTCACTGGTGCATGGAAAAGACATCTTTGTAACAGGATAGGGGCATGTGCTTAGATTAATTCTTAGTTCAGATAAAGGAGGCTTTTGCTCTCCCCGGGCTGTTAAGAACATTGGAATCACTGCAGATAAAAGCCTGGCAGCATTTTCATCCTAAACTCAATGTTTCCGGGCTGTATAATCCAGCCATTGAAAAATACATGCTCTGCACTAAAACCCTGACATACCATGTCCCAGCAAGCAGCAAATGTTTGTGTTTCACAAATTTCCAGAGCAGCCCCTTTGGGCCTATCGGGCAGTTCCAAGCTGGACAAGCAGAGATGGAAGCTGCAGATTTCCAGGGAATGCTGCACTTGCATCAGCCATGGGTTTCAGGGCTCCATTTCACTCCACTAACCAGGCAGGCAAGTTTGCCTGTGGGCTGGAGCCATCTGAAATCCAGGCAGACAGCAGCATGCACCAGAGAAGACTGTTCATTGGCATCACTGGTCTGCTGCAGCGAGTTTTCTTTGTGAAAAGACAGACCTGAGTTACTGGGCAGGAGAAAGATCCGTGTGGAATTTCTTAGACAGCTGCAGAAGGGAAAAGAAGCAGCCCATGGTTCACAGCAGCTTTCTGACAAGGAGAATATAGCACTGAGGGCTTTGGGATGTAGGCCAACAGCATCAGATGCTTTTTGTTGATGCAGCCTATTGCTGTGAAATGGTCCAGAAAACCCCCTAGCTTTTCAGCACCAGAGTTAAGTGTTTAATCATTTCAGGCTTGCCTCTACAGCAACACAGAAAAGCATAAGCAGAGGAAAAGAAACCAAAAGCAGTGATGGCAGTATCTGCTGTCTGAAGCACATGGGTCAGGTTAAACAAGGAGTAGCAAGAGTGGCTTTAAGACCTGACAAATCTAATCATTGAGAGAGCAAGACAAGTCACTGTTTAACTCCATGCTGCTGCTGCTTTTTCTTTATAATATACCCCTCCTGCTCAAGCTGTGCTTTTTAGGAAGGAGACGCTTCACATTTTACTTGGTGTACACCTTAAGGGGCTGGTAGTACCCAGCTCTGGTCCCTGCCTATTCAGTTCCTCTCCTGGCCCTGACGCCCTGCTCCATTTAATTGCCCAACTTGGCACTCAAACAGAAAAAGCCGCAGAAAGGCAGTGCTGAGCCCGCACCCACCAGGGAAGGACCGCTGGGGGCTTCCTCAGACCTCTGAGCACTCTCCCACTCCACTGACATTACATTGAGTTTGCACAGAGCAGCCCATCATCCAGATAGCATTAAGCTCCAACCAGGGAAGATGCAGGGAGATGCAGTGTGCTTTCCAGAGTACGCATTTCTGCCATTTGCTTAGACATCTCCTTCCCTCCAGTTTGGTATCCCGAGTGATTCCTTCCTCCAGTAGTCCTGGAAACAGCAGGAGGCAGATCCAAATGCACACGTGGCAGCTCCAGGCATGGGCTGCTGCTGTGAGGTGGCACTGGGCAGGAGCTGGGCTTTGTCCCAGCCTCACCACCACCAAATCTATCTTCCCATAGCCCACAGGTGAACTACTTCATTTGGTAATTCCTCCATCAATCCAGGGCACCGGGATGCTGATAGAGGTCTGGGAATGAAATGCACCCAGCTACCGAGGTCTGTGGAGCCACCAGCAGGGAGAAGCACCTAAACAAAGCTTAAGTCCTCCTTCCATCAGTGCCCCAGCTTGTTTGGGGACCTTCAGCAACTTGCTCTGCTTTCCTCCTGTTTCCATTCTGCTTTCCCCAGCTCCATTGGACCAATCCATAGCTCAGGCCAGATGCTGCCAACAGCTCTGCAGCACTCAGCACCCAGCACAAGGGCATTGCCATTATGTTTGAGAGCTCTATGCACTACCTCAATTAAAAGAAACAGGAGAAGAAAGCACAAAACACTGCAGTATGTAACTGCTACATTAAGAGCAGCCCTGACAAAATGCAAATAGAGGGCATCTTAGTGGCAATAATTGAAGCAAATCAAGAAGTACTGCTAGTTCTTAGAAAAAGCACTCAGCAAGAGAAGGGGTTTTTGTGCTCAAGAATGCCTTTTTTCCACCAAAAAATGTTTGTTTTCAGGGAAACACAATTTTCAGTTTTCCAGGAAACATAATTTTCAGTTTTCCAGTGGGAAATAATGAAACTTTTTGGTTCCATTTTGACTTCAAATACAACTTGAGATTGTATTTTTATTTGGTTGGGTTTAACTGCAGTGATACTGTAAAGCTTGGCTGAAAGCAGGCATTTCCACTTAAAATCAGGTTGAGACCCCCAAGGGGAAACTATCTTTTGAAACAAAAACTTCTGGAACGAGGAGTTTTCCTCCACTGTTTCTCACTAGGGAAAAACCTGGATTTCCAGGCAGCCTTCCTTCAAGCCTGGATGGAGCCTGCCCTCAACCCAAGTAAGCTCATACCCCCTTCCCATAGGATATGGAGTGGGGTCCAAGTATTTGACATGAAGGCAATTGCTTGGCTGCACCTCCCTCACCTGCAGAGCCATGTAGGAGAGTTGGGGCAGCACGTCACGCCATAAGATGCCTATATGTGCCAGCAGTGCTCGTGCACAGCCACTGACCCCAGTTCGATGGCTCAAGGAATCCCACTCACAGCTTCAGCTGCTGATGGCTCAGATGGCTGGCTGCACTTTGATATTTATATGAGTGTGCTGCTGGTCGCAGCAGTCCACAGTAAACTACACTGTTGGCAGGCAAGGAAACTCCTTTGGTTTCTTGCAGCTCGTGGAAAAGCACGGATTTATGTTGGTCCTTTGCTTTTGTTGACAGATTCCCCAGTAGGATCCCCGCCTGGTTTGTGCTGAGAGGGACCTTAAAGCTCCTCCAGCTCCAACCCCTGCCACGGGCAGGGACACCTTCCACTGGAGCAGCTTGCTCCAAG
>WYDI02002482.1:0-23025 GCA_009867235.2 Psittacus erithacus
GCTCCATCACAGTCTCACCTGCTGCAACACATTACCTGTAAATCTCTATGGTGCTGCTGGACTGCTTCTTTCTGCCTCTTTCCTTTCAATTTACCTTTGGTGCCCAGCCCATGAAATACTGGACAAGACTGCTTGTGTGCTCAGTATGCTGGGACCTCAGCTTTTTATCAGCGTTGTGTTGTGTTTGCTTTACTGTTTATCTTACCATGTGACAGGACAATAAACTCCATGGAGCAGGGATTGCACACTAACAGAGTGCTTCCATGGCTCTGGGATGAAAGCAGCGCTGGTCCTTAACTGAAACTCAGAGATGCCATTGCTGTACAAGGGTGCGTATGCCCATTTACATTCATGAATTCTCATATCAGACAACCTGCACGCTTCTAAGTGCATTTCTGCCTGAAAAGTAAACTTTAGAGAACTGCATATCAGAAAATCTACACAAAATCAAGGGCAGAGGCTATTTTTTGGAATAACAGCAGAGGATCCGAAGGACCAAAGACACAGCCGGAAAAGACAAGGCTGTGAATTGAATGTCCCCTGATATTATCATAGCATGCTTATGTTGCTGCTGCATTGTAATTATTTTACAGCTTTTTTTTTAATAGCTAATATTACTTGTTAAATTATTAGTAAGGCTATAACTATTGCTAGGAATATAGAGTGCAAAATAACATTGTGGAAATTGAGTTAAACATAGCATCCTGTCATGGGGACCTGGAAGACTAAATGAACTAGTTTTAGTGCTGCTGCATCCTTGTGAGAGGCAGTGATTAGAGGGTAATTCACAAAATGAGAGATAAGTGCTTGTTGGCCTTCAGGTCTGGCAAGTCCCTTTTCCATTACAAAAAACCAAGAGCAAGAAAGCATTTACTGAGATCAGGTATAGGGAAGGAGGAACAGGGAGGTGAGAAGAGACAAATCTCTTCCTGTTGTAGCTGGCAGCAGCAAAGCCTGTTGCTACAGACTGGTAAGGCAACACCTACTTTCTCCAAATAATCACTAGCATTTTAATAAGGTATTAATAAGCCTTCACAATCTTCCAGGTGGGGTTAAATAGGGAATTCCATTTTTATTATGTGGATACAGGAGTTACTGGATGACACAGAAATTAACTCAGATTCTTACAGCAAGTTAGCAATAGGTTTCTAAAAAACACCTTATTGCTCTGAGTTTTCACTCCTAATTCTCACATCTCCTTTCTTAGATAGAAAGGCTCATACCCCCATTAGCTTTTGCTGAATAACAAATAAAACATAAGACTCCTCCTATTTAATAGCTTTATTACAGCCATAAAACACTAGACTGCTTGGTTCTGACCACATCCTTTCCAGAGCAAGGTGTACGATTCAAGGGCCATGACTTCCTCTCTCTAAGCAGTGGACTAACCTCCTGCTGTTGCTGTGACTTTCTTCTTCAGCAGTTGTCTCCCTGAGCAGCCTGCAGATCAGGGAAACTCATAGCAAATGGTGGATGTCCTTTTAGGAAAGGACTCAGTTCAGTTTAGCAGCAGATGCTGCATTTACAATGGTGAATTCCTCCATTTCTACTAATTCCCTTATCCTGGGAAGTGGCAAGCAGCTCCTGAGTTATACTGAGAACCCCTTCTATCCAGTGGTGCTTTCTACAGAAGGTAGGAGACATTGCTCTTAAATATTGCCTGCTCTTTCTGCCTCAGTTGTATTCAAACCTGAGAGTCAGATTCACAATCCTCCACATTTTAGTGGCTATTTCTCAAGGTACCTTGGCTCTTTACTCCCAACCTTAATATAACTCACTTGCAACCCTTTCCAAATTTGCCTTTGCCACTTCTTATAGTTTCTTTGTCTTTGCTGTACCTTGTTACTGGTCATGCTAATAACAATATTATAAAATGGAACTGGCAATTTTTAAAGTGAATGATGATGTAGATAGAAAACCTAAGGGTGAATGAAAGACAAGCCAGCATGCGTGGACTGTCAAAGAGGATCCATGTGCACAGACAGAGGAAACCCAATAATAGTTAACTTTTATGGGTTGCAACTGTGCTGATGTTCCTTTTGCCTTCCTTAATCACACACAGTTACCTTGTATTGATGCTGGGATGATTTGTATGCCACGGGTTTCTGCTGAATTTCGAGAAGAAATATATTAACCCAAAATGAATAGCATTGTGTCAGCTGAGGGTGAGTATTTATTTCTGTTGTATTGCATTTCTTTTCTGCTATGCTGTCAGATTGTCTGCAGGGCAGCAACACCCGGCGTAGTAGGTGAATCACTGCACTTCATTCCACAGCATAATATATACTTCTCCCATTTTGGTCATGCTGTTTCTGCCTCTTATATTTATTGCGCTTTTTTTCCAGCATTGCACTTACGGCTAGGATCTTGATTCTCTGTGCTCTCACAACTCATGGCACCATTTGTGCCTACCAGGGTAGCAAGTCATTGGATTGGAATGGCTGATTTATACCCAGTTTGTACACCAGGGTCTGTTTTACATAGAAGCAGAGTAGGCAGCTGTCTACAGTGACAGATTATTAAGGGCTAGAAGACCAGAGCCTTCAGCAAGCATGAAGGAAGGAGGCCATCTGAGACACCTATGCAATGATAGATGCCCTGGGTTCCATCTTCCTTGAAGGCCTCAAGTTTGTTAGACTACCAAGAGCTTATTTCGGGTAGAAGATGATAAGAGTCTTACCAAGCTCTGTTTTCCACCTGCCTCTACCACTTCCTAACAGAGATAGAGGATTCCTGTCCTTCAACAACCTCATTTCTTCTGCCTGTCAACCCTGCATTGCCTGAGGTGGATCTGGCAGTCATGCTCAGTATCAGTGTAAGATGGGAGTAGAGGGGGGTATACAGTGAAGCAGGCACAGTGCAGGAAGACCTCAGATATCTGTTAGAGTAGCCAAAGACGTTTCACAGTCACAGCATCTTCACATCTTAAGAAGGTCAGATTTGGGGGTAACCGCCCCATTACAGCCTTAAACATTGAATTATAATGAGAGTAAAATATCTTAGGTCCATTATCATCTTTGGAGGTTACACTACACAATTTTGTCTATGCACTAATACACATTATTTCTTGTAGATGGTAGTGCACACTGCAGCTGATGAAAATCTGCTCCATGCTCGTGCCTCCCAAATCCTTCAAGGATCATCACTGCTTGACAAAGAACTTTGCATCATTGTTGGAATGCAGCCAACAAGACTCTCTTCTTCATCCACTCCAAAGGCATTAAATCAGAGCAGCTACAGGAACTGATTGCAAGAACAAGCTTGAATCCACTTTTAAAACACCATCATCTCTAGCCTAGCTGCTGGCTGAGTGTAGCCAATAAAAGAGGCTTCATATTGCAAAGCAATTCTTGTTGGTTATTAAATTCCTAAGGTCAAAATAAGATCATGCAAATAGGGTGTGCAGGAAAGTCACCTAGAAATTTCTGAATTACATCATTAATTAAGCATATATAATTTCACTTGCTGGAACAATATTTTGCAAACAGTAGAAAACAGAGGTGTTTGTGGGGTGAGGACTCTGTTGTTCTGAGAACAAGTCTCCTTATTACAAAACAAACAATAAAACTGAAGTCACTTACAGGACAAAATAGTGTGCAGGCACAGGATAATAACATTTGCAAAACTGTTAAAAAGACATAACATTTGCAAAAAAGAGGCCTTGAAAACTGTTATTGAGTGCTAAAAAAGAAGACCATTTTTAATTGTGTTCTCCACTTTCATAACCAAAGGAGCAGGTTGCCCTTGTTGTTCTCTCATGCAATCAATCCCAGTGAGCAGCAATTTCTGGTCTTTTGCCAGGCAGGATAGAGCTTATATACTGGCACCTATATACTATGACCTATGTACTAACTTGATCTTCTCAATGTCTTATAAAAAGAAACGGAAATCTTACGTTTCTAGTAGTTTTCACACATTTTTTTTTCCTACTATGCTCCACTTCTGTGTTAAGTGATTCCTGCTGTTACCCAGGTTGGGCTTGATGGCCCAAGAGGTCTTATCCAGTCCTACCTTTCAGCTTGTCTTATTTATGACATTTCCAACAGGCTGCCACTGATGCATGAGTAATCCAAATTAATCTTTTGAGAGATAAGAAAGAAGAGGGCATGAGACCCATGCAAAGTGAAAAAGCAGTCAAAAATATCCTAAAACCTTGGAAGGGATAAACATCACTCTTTTCATGACCTTGAAATCTGAGAAATCCCCAATACAACTGAAAATGGATAAAAGAGGTTTTGCTTTTTAGTCATCCAGAAAGTGAAAATCCATTTGACAGGTGTCACAACATCCTGACTGCTGGCTAACCCCCAGGGACCATGGGCAATGAATTTACTTGGCACCTTGCTACTGCAAGTGTCAATCTCAGCCAAAAATGAAACCCCGCACCAATGCTCTTGCTCAAGGTCCAATGTGGAGGGCAAGCAAAGTAACTGAAGGTAGCAGTGCCCTGAGTTGGCTCTGCAGATGAAAAAGCTCAGATGGTCACTCTAGAGGCACTAAAGGGGAGGTTGGTCAAGCCTGGAAAAATGCATCTAATGTTTCTCTAATAACAAGCTCGTCCCAGTATGAGCTTGTTTCAAGGCATCCCTCTATTGACCTTTCCAGGAGTGTCAGTGAAAAACAAATTAAAAAACAAGTAACATTTTTTCCCCAGTTATGGATGACAATAAAAGTGCCGAGAATCCAGAATTTTCTCATGGGCTAGACATTTTATACAGGTCCAGCAGTAACACTTGTGTTCAATTTCAAAGAGAGTTCCTGGAAAATTATAACTGTTAGTCATATTTATGTCAACTTCTCCATGCTGCCTTGCTCACTGCATATACTCCTGAAACTTTTATTCCCCCAGTACATCCTTCAGTCAACCACTGTCACTGAGCTACCAAGGTATAAAATCAGGAGAAAGTGAACAGTGAAAAAAAATTGAGAGAAAGAGCAAGGTGTGAGAACAACCTCTGGAAAGAGATGGTGAAAATGGCCTCCTACCCTCCTGATGTTCCTGAAGGCTGCATACTCCTTCTGTACACCACACTCTTTTTTTCTACAGAGATCTTATATTTGTGGAACTCTCTTGAAAAGGTGAATATATTTCTAATTAAGGAAAGAATTTATCTTGTGTCAGCTGTTCTTTCCTTTCAGCTATCCTATTTCCCTGTCAGCTATCTTTTTTCACCCCTGTCTCCTATTAACCCATTTGTGACCTTACCATTAACAAAAAAATTACGCTTGTAAACTGATCTGTGAAGCAGATTGCCTTGACCAGGAATTTCAGAAGCCACTTAACACATCTTTGGGTGTCCAGATTGAGATTCTTTTGCAGGTTTTCGTAACTTTACTGAAGAAACCTTTATAAGATCTAGCAAGTAGGGACTCAAAAATCAATCCTTCTCAGAAAGTCCTGGCATTATTTTTCCCTTGTTTGCTTTGTGATTTGCTTTGTTCTAAGGCTTTGAGGTGACATGTAAAAAGGTGGCTGTTAGTATTCCAAGTATCAGAAACCACAGTTAGAAACACAGGTTTTTACTACTTAAGGACATAAAAAAATGAAACGGATTTCCTGGGTTGCTACATTTACTCTCTGCTGTGTGTCCTAAAATTATAGATTTGTACAGTTGACAATCTCCAGTTTCCTGCTCATGCTGCTTCTTTACCAGGATAGATTTCCATACTACTGAGAAATCCTCCCACTTTCACAATTTCTTGCAGTGTTCCCAGCAAACACAGAAGAAGAGCTCCCTGCTGTGCTTTGTATTAGGTCATCCTTCAGCTGTTTCTTCTGGACACCAGCTGCTTTTGTTTCCACATGACTCATTTTACAGCCTTTTTATTGTTTTTCTTGATTTCCTTCTCACTTGTTACAATTTGATCCTTCTGTTTAAAAGAAACGTATTTTACCCCCAGTCTGCCTCTGGGTAAGTTTGTGATGGCAGTAAAATAAATTCCCTCTTTCTGTTTGTAATACACAATGCTTTTATTAACACAACCTCAATACAGCATTTCCCTTTTTTGTGACTCTGCCATTTCCATTATCATCCCCTCTATAAATCCTAGGTCTCCTGTCCTTCTCTGTGACACCGCTACCTCTTCAGATGATTATGAAGAACTCAGTGGTAGACAACCAGCTACTTAAAAGCCATAAAAAAAGATGTGCTTCATTTTACCTCCAGCTCAGGATATGTTGGAGTATTTATTCTTTATTGGGTTTATTTCTCCCTTCCTTTTTTTTTTTTTCCAGCTTCAAACAGTTGCTTTCAACAATAGCAATGATAACAATGATGTAGCTGAAAATGTTGCTATTATTTTGATTTAATGAGCCCTCTACTCTGTATAAGAGTTAATACTTCCCAAAAATAACATTATGCTTCCTGTAAGACTATAAGAGGGAACAGAAAAGTTTGTGAGGAAAGTCTTTTCTCAGTCACTATTCATCCTTTGGGGACTGATGGAAGAACAAAAAGCATATGCTGCTTGATGCCTGGTAAACCTAATGCAGAGAGTAAATTATTGTGAGAACTTCTGTAGTAGCACAACAGGATCTTTAATTTGAAAACTAAGACTCACTCTTTTCCTTACATGATGACAAAATGTTTCCACCATAAAAAGGGTTGAATTGTGTCTCTATTTCTGCAGATGCCCACGACAAAAACCTTCCTGCAAAAAGGGACAGACCACAATAAAGATGAGTGTGTCAGGACACATCAGTCGGAGCCCAAGGCATGGGCCAGCATCCATCTGTGTTTACTGAAGGTCTGTGGATCATTCAGAGTGCAAACACTTTGAACAGGAATGACCAGGAGTGCAGAGAGATGATCGTTTTAGGGACAGGAGCAAATAACATATTGGCGAGCAGCAAAAATTACTACTCTGTCGTCGCCTGAGCATGCAGATAGCATTGTAAGCACGGAATATATTCCTACAAAGAGGATTAGGTAATAAAGGAAAGTCCAAAGGGTCAGTCAGCAGAAAACTGCATCATCCTTACATTTGAGCAATTTGATGATCGCATGCCTCTTCCTCATCACTATGAAAGACCTGGCTTTCTCTACGTGTTCATCCCAGCTGAATCCGAATCATCTATTAACTAGACATATAGCACTTCACAGTTTTGCAGATACATTTACATATGATGCAGATGGAAATCTCTTTCAAAAATATATTCCATCTTAATAAAACTGTATCTAGCACTGAAGAATCCAGTGTAACTGTTAGTAGTTTAGTTTCATGACTATTTAAACTAACAACTAGGAAACCAATCTATTTCTTGTCCAAATGTTAAGGGTGAACGAGGATTCCTGATACCTGATAAGGGGCACTTTTAGCTCATAATTCCACAATTTATTGTTTGCAAACTTTTTTTTTTTTCCCATGGGGACATGATTATGTTTTCTTCATATTCTTGATAACTTCAGATTTATGAAGTAGAATTTTAATGAATTATTTAGAGAACTGGTAGTCAAAATAAAGAGTCTGAAACAGAATAACTAAATCTAGGAAAAGGATGGAAATTATTTGTGTGACGGCAAAGATGCAAGGCAAATGTAGAAGTCATTACTAAAAGAATTATGGTCCTTTAAATTAAGTTGTCTTCAGTCACTATAATCAAGCACTGGTGTTCTGGGCTTAAGAGTCCTCAGTTTTCTCCCTTTTTCTGCAGGGGAGAAAAGCCATATTTCAACAAATTCTCAGTACACATGTGTTTAATGATTGCTGTGTCTCCTATCTAACCACACTTCAAGTTATCAAGACAGGCACAGGTCTCCCACTCTTCTAGTGCCACCACTGCCTACCTCATGCAGAATCTCAGACACTGATACCATGTCCCACATGGCTTTAGGTTTCTGATGTAAGCAACTGAAGTCAGTCTCACATGCACTTACCATTGCATATTTATATTTGGAGATCTTAACCTGGAGCTAAATCCCGCGGAGAAAAGTTTCAGTTATACAAGCATAGATCTGTAGTGGCATTTGAGACATCCACTAGGTCTGCCAGAGATGGCTGAGCACCTATAGGAAAGTCATACTATTCTGGAGCATAGTTGTAGGTCAGGCAAGTTATACACAACTTTATACTATGCTGCACTGTGCAGAATTGAAATACCCACACCGTGTGTCCAGGAGATCAGTCCAGTTATCAGTTTATGGATTAAAGATCTATAATATGATACTAAGTCAGAGAGGCAAAGCTTATGTTTCCAAATCCATAACCTTTCAGTTTGTCACAGGTGTTGTAGTAGCTCAAAGCAAAGCCAGATTAATATGCAGAAATCTCTGACAGCATTTATCCTTGCTGTTGATTGCACTTAACAAACTTTCAACCATGTCACTTAATTCCCCCCTGCCTCCTTCAAAAGCGTAAATTAGAATGTCACCTACAAAAACACCCTTCAGAAACAGTTAGAAGAGTCAGCATTCCTGCAAAAGAAAAGCACAGACGAATGTAAAATACAAGCCTCATCTATGTTTCCTATGAATAGGAATTAAAATCAACAGTTAAATGAATTGCAAAAATATTTAATGAAACTGTGGTTTGTCAAAATATTTATCCAAGCTCCCAGTGCAACTGGCAAAGCATTGCAGAAGTTTGGTTCATTACTTCTCCAGACAATGCTAACCTTTTTCCTAATAAATAAAAACACTAAAATCAACATGTAAGTAATAGATGAGCCACCAGAGCTGTTGAGCAGGTTAGTTTTGATATCAGAAACAAGCTGTTTGTAATTATATGGAGCTTTACATAAGCAAGCTGATTTTGCTCCTCAATGGCTTTTCAATCTGTGCTCTTTGTATACAGCCATCTCAGGCACTGTGCAGTGGAGACATAGAACAAACTACATCATGGTACTATCCCAAGATAGATCTCCTACAGTATAGCCATTCATGTCCTATTGTTGTCAGATGTAAAATTTTCATTGATATCTATATTCACAGCTTTTGTTTCCAGGTTTTTCTGTGCTGCTTTGTCTGCCAGAGAAGGATAGTGTTGTACCAACAGATGCTTTTGGAGCTTGTCAGTTACTGCTGCACATTTCCACTTGGATTTCTGGTTCCCGCTTTGTCTGGCTGTCTGGTTTGTGCATTTCTAAGGTATTCATCAATACTAGCATCAGTTACTCCAGAAATTTTTACAAATGTAACAAATATTCAGGTTTTGCGTTGACTTTTAAAAGAATCCTCCTCTTCAAATTGAATGAGGTGATAGTAACCGTTGGGCTGAGAGCTATGAATGAGCTGAATTAATCTTTCATGTCATAGGACTATGTCAGATGGCTGTGACCTTTATGGAAGCACACACATATGGGAAATGTGACCTCAGAGGAGAGGTTGAAAGAATTAGTATTGTTTAGTCTGGAAGAGTAATGAGATGCATAACAACAGAATTCAAATACATAAAAGGTAGATTCAGTGGCAATCTGTTCTCCAGAAGCCACTTTAGAGATGATAAGAAGTATAGAGCTTGAAGGGCAACAAGGAAAATTTAGTCTGGGTATTAGCAAAATCATTCTCAGAGTGGCAGATCTGTAACATGTTGATATCCATGTGAAATCTCAGTCCCAGGCACTCCCATGGAGAAGGCCGAGGCTGTGCATATGCACATACTTGCTGTTCCTCCCTTTGTATAAGCAGAACGCATGTATCTCTAAGAACAGGATCCACTGCCAAAATTTACTGAATTTAACCTTGATTAATTTTGATATCTAGCGTCAGACCTTTCTAAGTTAGATGTTATACCTGAACATTGGTGACAAGGAAATGGCTGAAGAGCAATTTGGTGTATATCATATTGGGGAGGGTATGTCTCTAAAGACAATGTCAGCTAAGCTTTTTGTGATTTTTTTTTTAGTCCCCTTGTATTTTGCCATGCAGCTAGAGGATGTGATCTTAGCCAAGGAACTGCTAAATGCTGGCAAATTCACAGCACAAGACAAACTCTCCATCAGCAAATGTTTCATGTTATCTAGGTTTATGTTTTTCCCTGAACCTCTTTTGTAAACAGAGAGGGGCAGAACACAAATTTCTTGTGAGATAGCTGAATCCAGTCCCTGTCCCTTTCCAGCTGGACTCCCCCTTGGAACAACAGGAAGCAAACTTTTACCATTGAAATTGCTGAGCTGGGTCCAAACCAAGCTGGTGACCTGGTGACATTTGAGTAGCAGTGATTTTTTTGTTGTTTTCAAGTATGACTTTGAAGCAGCAAGATTCAGTGCTCCACATGCCTTATTGATTTTGGCTGCTGAATGTTTTATGACAAGGAGTCACCCTGCTTGAATTCTGAATAGGAGATCAATAGGCTGCTTAAGATGTCGTGCTGTGTTTAGCTGTCTTACGCGCTTCCTTTCCATCAGCACCTCCACTCATAACCCTTTTCCCTCAACATCTCATCTGGACTTCTTTCTATGTGCATTCCTTGAAAGGTTTCACCTGCAGTGTTGTTATTATGTTTCTGATGCACACCCTAATAGATCGAATACTCATTGGCTTGCGACTTTTCAACGTGATTAGCAGCAGGGCACAATCTGTAGGGAGGAAAAAAGTGAGACTGCAAAAAGCCTGCTTTCCTCACATCCTCGAAGTTTCCATCCCAAGAATGGATTCCTAGGGAAAAAAAAAAAAAGAAATCCTTTGCATGAGGAGAACCTTTTGTCTTATTTTCTTTCCACAGCCATACAGGTTTATGCCTCATCCTTTTTTAGGAACATTCTTAGGAATTTCACTAGACTAGAGTGGTCTAAACAAAATGTTCTTTTAAGCTCATGAGAACAGCTGTGCTGCTTCTCAAACTCAGTTCCCCTAGCTGTTCTATGCCTGGGAACAGAGGTGTTGTAACCCAGCCAAAGAACAGCTTCCTCCCCTGAGAATCAGAGATCTAGTTCCCTCATGCCTGCTTCCCCATCTCTGAGCTCAGAAGATAGTACAATGACAAGAGAGACATGAAAGAAGCACCAGTGGTGAGGTGAAGACCCTTTCACTGAGACCTGGACCCAGATCAATCCATTTCATAGAAACCAGCACATCACACAGTCAGTACTTGACTCAGTTCGCTGCAAAAAGTGCTCATCACAACAAAGCAGCCATAGCTTCACAACTTGCTTGGCTGTGCCATGGCTCTAAGGAAGCAGTAGGCAGAGGCTGCAGTCCCTCCTGGAGGTCTGGGGCAAGCAAAGTACCACCCTGAGTCTTCCCAGTGGCAAGACGATCCCTAAACTTAGATTTCTAGGGCATCCCTGCACCACTTTGCCTCAGCTTTGCCATTTCCCCTCTCATGAGCAAGTTCAACTGCACTTCTTCGTCCTTCAGGGAGACAAAGTGCAATTCTGCTACACTGTCTTGGGTCAGTTCAGGTTCAGGAATTACTCATCAGATTGGACTTCAAGGGAGAAACAGAACTCTTGTTACTGAACTCTCCTGCCCCCTCCTGCTTAGTCAGAAGGACAAATTTTGGCTCAATAGTTACATATGAATTTATGAGCATTAAATAAATATCCTAATGAATTTTTAGAAAAGTTTTTGTTCACAAAAAAACAGTCATATTCTACTCTATAACTTATATTTATATGGAGAAGGGATTAGGCAATAGAGTTCAGTTTCTATCCCAGATGACTGTCCGGGGTCTAGAGGCTATGGCACTTAATCCAAAGACTATTAATGGAGCAACCAAGAAGTCATTTTAGTGACTTTTGTGTTAATTAGCTCATTCCACTTAAAAAAAATAATAAAATAATATCACAACATGACTCTCAGGAAGAAGGAATCTGTCAGGCAAACAAGTCAGAAGAGAATTCACATCTAAGAGTATCTATTCTGTACCATTTCCAGGAGTAATAATTAGTCACCAGTCGTTAACAGCAGCTGCAGATCCCATCCATCTCTCTGTTGTCAGTTCTTCATATTCTTTTTTCCAGGAGGATACAAAGGAGGAGAGACAGTTCCAGATCTTATAGGACACATTTTCGCTTTCCCAAGGGCAGCTCCATTGAAGCCTTTGTATAATAGAATATTGTATATATTATTATATTTGTGTAGAACAGAACCTCACAAGAGATGCACAGGGTAATTTTCAAATCTCTCTCCAAAATATTTGTTCTAGCTAGGCTCTGTAATAGATCGGAGAGTGTGATCAGTCTTATGTTCAGAATAAAACCAGCAAAACTGAAATCAAACAACATTTTATGTTTACAAAGCTAATCAAATATTTGTCTTTTGTGAAAAATGTTGATTTCCTTTAGAAACCTTTTTCATTAAAAATGTTTTGAGCCTTTCACATACTGAAAATTGCAAAAATTTGTTTATTGTCTTTATGACTGCCAAAGTGAAGAATTTTGAGAGTTTAAGTTGGGAAAATAGAAGAACTTGGAAAAAACATTTTAAAATCATTCTCATTCAAACTTTTACTTGCTAAAATATCATATTTCCATACACTTTTAATTAATGCCTTTTAATCATTAGTAATCTCGCTCAATAGTATCTTGTTTTAGTAGCCGGTTCTGGCCCATCAAGAACTGGGTGACTGGGCCCTGGAGAAATCCTAGGGGCAGAGCAAGGAGCAGCCTATGGTTCTGAAGGGAGGGAGATGGCTGCAAAGAAAGGCCATGTGGTACAGGTTTATCAAGAAAGAATAAGAACTGGGACTGCGGACAATCTGTTCCTGTTTTTAGATACAAAAGATTGCAAACACCTTTCCCTTCAGTTGTGAGGAAGGAATAACATCAGCTTCAGCTACCACAGTGCTCCAGATAACCCCAGACCCTGGTGGACTGGGCAATGCCTGCAGAGCTTTTCAGGAGAGACTGCAAGAATGAGATGACTAAAACCCTTTAGCAGTACATCAAAAGCTGCAAATGCACCTTTACGTCAAGAGCTGTAGATGCACCTCGTAGTTAACTAGTAGAAGGTGCTGTATCAGGCAGTGTTGCAGGTCACAAAACAGACCAGCCAGGTATTTGCCAGGCAAGGAAATTAATAA
The DNA here is from genome assembly GCA_009867235.2 of Psittacus erithacus. NCBI lineage: Eukaryota > Metazoa > Chordata > Aves > Psittaciformes > Psittacidae > Psittacus > Psittacus erithacus. Next base: position 12,964 of record WYDI02002482.1, read on the forward strand.
AAGCTGACCTTAAAACAAAGACTGCATTTGCACATAACCTAACTTGCATTGTGTAAACTGAAAACTGAAGTAGGGTGATGCATTTTGAAAACTGCAGCAAGTAGATGGAAACAAACTTAAGAAAGCTTCTGACTGAATGGAAGTAATCATTCTGCATAGTGCTTAGGAGTCTATAAGGAGTGACTCTGGGGCAGGGGAGCAGAGAAATAGGAAAAGAGAATCCTGAGCTTACCACCTTAAGGAACAGCATTACATCGAGGTACAGCAGAAGTACATGACAAAAAACACAATCATCCAGATTTTCTATAGAGATGTATTCAATCTAATCAAATCTCATTTAAGTGTGACTTGCATATTTGTAGCAGATGTTAACTTCATTAAAAACCTACAGTGGTTACTGACAGTGAAATCACATATTCAGTGACTGTTAATGTAGTGCACGACTCTAGCTGGTTTTCCTGTAGCAATTTGTATTATGTATTTGCTATACCATACAGGTTGTCATGCCCATCTCATTTACAGATCAAGGGTTGAGTGGGCAAAGTGTTCTCTCAATTGTCAGCACAATTCATGAGAAGCAGTGAAACAGCCATGACTTCAGGAGAATAGATTTGGGGGGACTTCACTCAGAGCATTCTTCTTCCATGAACCCTTATGAGAGCATGACATCGGAGTTAAAGCATTGAACTTGAATGCAGACTATCTGATCAGCATAGTCTGGTAGCAATAGAAAGAAAACAGGGATCATGGAGCCACTAAGGACCCTTGTATCTGTGTCTTAAACTGAAATCCAGATGTATTTCTCAAAGACAAGAGATCCATCACTTCTCATGAGGATGAGGACATCTAGATAGGATCCTCTCAAGGGTCAAATACTTATCCCAAGGCTGGAGAAGTGGAAAGAGATTGTGTGAAGATAAATACATGGCATTTTCATCCTCTTCAACTACACTTTATCAGGTTTTTCAGGAAGGCAGGTTAATTGGTCCTGAGAATGGAAGGAGGACCTATACTGGAGGTGCAGAGATCCTGGGAGCTCAGGAGTAACTTGCAATGGTCTCAGCCTGACTTTCCATTTTGTTACAGCAATCATGCTGGCATCCCACATGTGTTTTGTAAAATTGCTCATCCCATCTGAAAAATCATTGTACGTATTTAAAGTTCTTAACATGGCTTGACTGTTACTTCATTGCTTGTGTAACAGACACAAGCAACATATTTAGTAGGCACCAGCTAAAATATAAAAGCATCCTTGGGAGTCTCCGTTGGATTTGCTGCTCTTCAAGTAATTACCTTTTGCTTGCATGCATGCTTTAAGTTTAGTGTAATCCAAGCTAATGGGAACTGGCAGAGAGCACAGAAGAGACCCCCCAGATGGAGAAGTATAAACTAAGCATGAACTCCACATGCTTCTCCTTAGACATTAATTGTCTTCAATTGTAATCTGACGTTTTCTGTGCTAACTGATTCTGAGATGAAATCTTTTAAAGCTTCTCTTTAGAAAGGAGCTAAACTGTCTCCTGCTGGGTATGACTGAAACAGAGACTGTGCTCCCCCTCTCTACAGAGAGATTTGACCTACCTCCCACCCAGAGATAGGGATGGGCTGACACAACAATTCTGCTCTCCCGCACAGAGTACTCAGAGATGCTTTGATAGTCCTTTATATTGCTATGAGGCTCTAAATCCTCCAACCTCTTAATCTCTCTTCAGGGGCTTTCTCCAGATCCTTTGAATGTAAAAAGCTACTAATATATTCAGGCAACTATTTACAATATCACACTTTATAGCAGGACTGAGACTTCCTAAACTGTCGCTTGGAGTTGTATGACCAGTGCCTATGACAGTTAATAGAAATCAATTGCCTCAATACCCTACATAGCTTTGCAAGTAATAGCTGGACCCACTGACTTATAGGAGTTCCCTGCTTTTTTTATTTCTCTGCCTATTAGTTATAAGTTGAAGTGATGGAACATGTGTCTTTCTACCACAACATGGTTTTGAAATGCCATATAAAGTATCTATCCATGCAGAAATATTTCTACATCAGTGAATTTTCAGGTTTTCCTTTCAAAATGTTTATGTATTTGGAAGTGTATTTTCTTTGATATCACACATGACCAACACATCTCCTTGATTCTTGTAAAAAGTGGCAAGAAACTGAGTATAAGGACTAGCTCAATTCATATGAGACCGGTGTTAAATTAACAGAATTTTGACTCAGAGATAAATCCCTTAGCTTACAGGTTTGAAGAAATTGCTTCTAACTTTGATCTCTGCTAGAAAAATATATATGAAACTTCTCTGCCATCTTTACCCCTAGAAATTATTTCAATCATAACCTATATGGAAAAACTGAAGTTTTGGTCAAAAGATAAAAGACCCAAGGTTTTCAGCTGCAAAACTGGTCAACAAATATTGACAAAAAAGGCAAGAATGAACCTACATGAGACAACTAAACTTTCTGTGAAAACAAGTATCTTTATTTCACTGTCTCAAAAAAAGAATTAAAATATTCTGTCCTTGTCTACTACTGCGCAGAATCAAATTTTCTTGCATATTTCAACAGGATCTGGAAAGAAATAGGCTTTGGCTTTTCCTAGAATTTTTAATTTTTCACCATCTGAAGCTATTGACCTTTAAACTTTTCATCACAGCTCCCTGAACATTCAGCATCTCTATTTGGTTGACCGTGAAAGGTCTCACCATAATCAAATGAGGAACATTGTATTTCAAGAAGGGGTTTATTTTGTGGCAGGGGTACAACACTGGTAGGAGGAAACACACTATAAATTTGCTTCTTTCTCCCTGATTATATTCTTGAAAAAGTTTTAAGAGCATGTAGATAGGAGTGATCAGATTGGACTCTTTCAGGAAAACTAACCGATATAAGAAGGAAAGAGAGGGGAAAAAAAAGTCTTTAAAAGAAAAGAAACAAATTTGTAAAAGAAACAAATTTGTAAAAGAAACAAATTTGTAAGTGAGGAATTCTCACAAGGGATGGAAGTCAGTAGTGGACTTCCACAAAGATCTGTTTTAAGAGATAGATAATAAATGTATTCATAAATTGTGTGGAAAAGTAGACTAGCATAAAATAAGGAGTTTGCTGATGACATGGGTTATCCAAGGTAACATGGAAGAAAACAGATTGTGAAAAATTACAGAGGAACTTCAGAAAATTAAATTACTAAATATTAAAATGATAGGTGAAAGCCATTGTAAATAAATATAAGGAAAAATATAAAATTATGCATGTGGGGGAAAAATACTCCTCCCCACATAAGATATTATGAACCTTGAGCTGACCATTAAATGGGGAAGCAATACCCAAATAGCCACAAGTAAACATCAGCTCAGTGCTTGGTAGTTGTTGAAAAAACAAAATCAAGCGTTAGACATTGTTAGGACAAGAATTACAAACAAAGCAGAAAATGTGGCTGCCTCTATAAACCCACAGTTCCATCATTCCTTGAATAGTGCATGCAGTTCTGTTCCCACACCTCTGAAAATGTATAGCAGAACTGGAAACAATATTGCTTTTCACACGGAGCATTCTAGACCTGGGAAGATCCTTTCCAAAGGATGGTGAAGTCTCAAGTTCATAGTTCATGAATAGACTGGACATGTACTTAAGAGGTATATCCATTGAGAATTATGGGACAGTCCAACCACAGACAATCCCAAGCTCTGGAAAGGATGGTAGAATATCATATACGTAACAAAATGGCTGTCCTGTGCTCACTCGCCTTTAAGTATCCCCTTATGGCCACTACTGGAGGGATAATACTGGGACAGTTGGATTATCTGTGTTCTTTGGTGAGCAGCTTTTCAGATGAGTTAAAGCCAGCAACATGCTTTAATGGAAGCTGGTGGTAGAGTTACATGTGTGGAGAGTATATAGAGAACTGAGGAGCTGAAGCACTATGATAAAACAGACAGCCTCTTTCTCTGCCTATTCTAATGACTTGAATCCAGTCTCCCTTTCTAATTTACTTCAGAAGTCAATGGCTCTTGTAAATCTTAGAATTTCCCTTGGGAGCAATAATGGCATAGGTATATCTTACAAGATTTCTTGAATCTTTCTCTTGAGAAGTTGGTCCTTACTTATGTTAGCTAACAGCCTTTTACTAACAGCCTCAGTTCTTGTCTCATCTACTGGATGTTTTTTGTCCTGAAAACTTATTGTAGTCAATAAATGTGGACCATTGAGAAAACTTGTGAAACTCAGCTGGAGAGCACACAGTTCCTTTTAAAACTAGCAAAATCTATATGCCCATTGTTTTAATGATTTACATTAGTCTTAGTTTAGTTTAAAATAATTCAAGGAAGAAATCTTCTGAGATAACTGAAGACTACTGAGTGTAGTACTTTTGGAAATGTTTTCATTGAAAAAAATTATATTCAAGTTCACTGAAGACTAGTTAGTCCTGCTGTTATTAACCTGGGCTGGTTCTTCATTTTTCTTATTCAATTTGTATTCCAATAAAACTCTGAATTACTTCTGCCTGTGATATAGCCCAGTTCAGTTCCAGTTGACTTGCAGTAAGTAGAGTGCAAAAGTGTGTAACATAATCACTACAGAGAGGCTTGAAGAGAGTTCACATGAGGATCTATTTTTAACACCTACAGTGACAGCAAATGCAATAGGTGAACCTCAAAAAGGAGACAAAAATCAAGCTGTGATTTAAAGAAATGTCAAAGTGAATATTTTCCAGCCCAGCAGATTTCTTGTTTGAACGCGCAAACCCAACACAGTAATAACTAGTTGATACCATCAGATCAAGCAAGATGTGTATGGTGTGCAGTGGAGGTAGGAGATCACAAATGCAGTCTGGAGATGCTTGGTGCTACATCCCAGAAAAAGGAGTCTAAGAAGCATTAAGTGCAACACTTGATGGGAGAAAAACCAAATCTGTCCAGGCACGTGTTCATTTTTCAGCTTCAAAATATTGCTATTTTGCTGCAAACCCTCTCTGTTGGTGTCTCTGGTAAAGTGAAGGAGAAGGTATTAAGCTGGACTGTTAAGGAGTAGCTGCACCACTCAGCAATGAAAAGTTACACTGAGTTATCAGTTAGTCAAGTTATGCTGTGAAATAGCAAATGCAGAGATGAGAGACACCAGTAGTCTCAGACAAGAATTTTTTAGCAAACCTATTGAAAGACCAGGCCCATTTCCCACAACCATGGACTCCAAAGTCCTCACTTTTCCCCAGTATGGATTTGAGCCATGCCCTCAGGCTTCCAGCCTTTAAGATGATATTTATATGGGAAGAGGAAGGCTTTGTGACCCACATGCTTTTCCTGTGAATTCCTCCTGACTGTGGCCCTTACATATTCATGCTCAAAGAACATGGCGAAAAGTAGATGTCAATTTTGTGAATGCCTCCATCTGAACTAAGCACCTAAGGAAAAGTTATCTCACCTTAAAACAGACCTCTTAAAGAAAATCCCCCTGAAAGTCTGTTTTCCTCTGTTGACTGTAAGAAGAGTAGCTTAAATTGAGACATTTAAAGCTAGGCAAAACAATCCCAACCCAAGCACCTTTAGGAATGGACAGGAGCCAAGTATTTGTTGGGTGAAGTAGACTTTATCTGTGCCTGATCTGTTCTTATCACATGCATAAGACTATAAACAGACTAATATGCTAAGCTATCCATTAGCTTTGTGTTCATGTCAGCCCAGAGCCTCATAGTGAGGGCTCACTACTGGTGGTAAATTAATCTAGTCCTGGGGTCAAGTCTGGACTTTTCATTAAAAAGTTTGTGTATCCTGAATCTTTCTCCATGACTCAATGATCTACCAGGGATTCAAAACATCAACATACAAGAGCATTCCCCTCCAGAATTTTATCTCTTCATACTTTCAGCCCTGGTATTACCTGCCAGCTTAGCAGGAATTGTGACCTTAACTGGGAATAGTACAGTTAAGGAGGGTAGCACAAAAATGTCTCATTAAGTCCTCCAATCACCCAGCTCCCACACTATTTGGTAGCAAGTATTTAGGTAAAATGCCTTCATGAAAGTTTTGTTCTTTGCTTTGTCATCATTTATGAAGCAACAAGCTTTTCTTCCCTGGGAGTCAGACATAATTTAGCAGAAGGGCTATTTATCTTTTAATTTAAATTCTTTCCATCTCTTCCTTAGTTCATTACTCCTTTTATCATGTCTTTTCTGCACTTAAAACTGAAAATTCGTAAAGCACAGGGTTCTGTTTTAACTTGCATATCACATTTGCCATTGACAAGCAGAGATGATACAATACTCTGCAAACCTTTAGTTTTGAATGTTGATGAGTCTTCAACATTCAACATAAGAAGGATCTTCCAAACTATTATGTCTTTTGTTGAATTTCATGTTTTGTCTTTGCTGCTTTTGATTTTAAGAAAACATTGATTGCTGCTACCCAAGTTAAAAAAATAAAAATACTCAAACATAATAAAACAGAAAGGAAAAAAGAACTGTAATATGAATAAATAATTGGGTGTGTATAGCTGGGGAAAAATTGCTCTGCTGTCTCAGGAGCAGTTACTTTCTATCTCCTAGGACACCTCTGTAATCCCTCTGAAACTGGCGGGGTAGTTTAGTTCACAAGCATTATTTCACAAAATGGGTATTTAAATTTTAGTTATCTTAATTTAATTCTATTCTTGCACCATGATAGATTAAAAGAAAGGAATCACTTTTATACTAACAAAACCGAGATAAAAACTTATCTCCTTATAGCTATGACCATCTGATACCTGTCCTGCTCCTTATATCCTCTTGTAGTCCATTTCAAATGGGATTAGAGTATAAAAGAATCCAGGCTACTTGTACAAACATGAAATGTAGGTTCTGCTCCAGTGAAGTTCTGCACTGCATTTACTAGGGACCTGTTCATAAAGTACAGAGGGTGAATAAGTTCACAGGACTTCATAGATCAAAATTGCTACAAAGCAGATGACCACAGTCCATGTCAGCATTATTGTGTAGTCATCAAAAAGGAAAATGGCATAGTAGGATGTAAATAGGACCATCTTTAGGAAATTGGGCAGGTCCTGTTCAGCACTGACAAGGTCTTGACTAAAGAATTGTGTCTACTTTTAAGCACTGCACACTGTGAAGCATGTGTGAAAGTCCACACACCAGAGTGACACCAGTGTGAAAGAGCACACAGCAGAGTGATGATGGTGTTCAATTATCTAGATACAATAATTTATGGAGACAAACTAAACAAACTGGTGCTCCTCATTCTAAAGTACAGAAGGCAGATAAAATGGTTTTAAACACATAAAAAGCAGCTCCAAAGAAAGAAAGAATTCTCTCTGTGGAATTTGAGAATAGGATAAAAAGTAACCATACTAAGTTGCAGCAAGTGGATCATGCTAGGTGTAAAAGGAACTATTCTAACAACAAAGACAATGAAGTGTTGGTCTTGATTGCCTGGGCACTGACGTTTGCAGCTTTCTTTAAGACAAGGCAAAATGGTAGTGAATAAAGTTTAATAAGAAAATTTCTGCACAGGATGTAGAAGGATGAATTGCATGACCATCAAAAGTCCCTTCTGAGTCTCTTGATTCTGCAAAATTTGTGACCCCAATGTCTTCAGATTTTATACTTTTATAATTTTTTTTTCTATGTGCCTGTGTATATATTCACAGCTGTGCACCACAGTGCCATGAGCTCCAAAACTTGCAACACCTCTAGACTTTATTAAACCAGTCTGTTCTGCCTAGGCAAAGGACCACTTTGTGGACCAGTATGCACTGCATTTATTCAAACCTGAGATAATTTTTCAAGCAATCATGAGTCTCCATGTCAGAGTCCTGACCTGAAAAATCTCTAGAGCATGGCATCAGCTGTTATCTCCTCATAATATTTTCCTTTATGCAGTAATATGCAAATCTGTCCTATTTCTTTGGGACGAAGCTCTCAATATTAAAAAGTTTGGTCAATCATGAAATAGGGGGAAGCACATCTGTAAGAACTACATTTACATAGTGGGTCAGAAGAAAGTAAACAATCCTTAGACATTGAGAGACAGTTCTGATCTGAAGCTAAACCAGCCAGAAAAGGGCCATGTCCCTGCTCAGGGATTTTATGCCTCTGTATTTATTTCCCTGTTTACAGGGTAAGCAACTTGGCAGCCATTCTAGGAAGACTCCTGTTGCCCATCTCTACATTCATACTCTGTGACTACATGAAATATTTTCCGTTGCCATGGCTACTGGGCCCTTTTTGTATTTTTCCTCCCTTCTTTTGCTTTCACAAGCAACGATACCTTCTAACCAATTAAATACCAAATAATGCAGGGGAAAGTAGGAAGACAAGGGTTGCATATGTGTCCTCATCTCTAGCTCATTTGAATGCTGACTTGCTACCAAGAAGAAAAGGACTTTCAAGTTTAAAGGTTTCTAACTGAACTAATACAATAAACCACAGAGATTTCAGAGCAGCGGTATGTGTGCAGGATTTTTGATGCTTGAAACAATCTTAGGCAACTAGCAAGGTACCTGGAGCAGGGCAACAATTCTGATCAGGCTTTAACTCCTGCATTCAATCACCAATTGTCTTGTTATCCCCACCTCCCTGGCTCAAACTCATTATGTAAATAAGCTCCCTTTGGAATGGATCAGGCCTCTATAACCTTGTTTGAGCCACTAGTTTTCAAACCCAGACAAGACTCAGCATTAATATTCACAATTCTCACACTCACTCCCAGCTCTGACATTTCTCTGGGACATCCAAGCAAAAGCAATCGATCTAAAACTAGATTAAGTGCACAGTCTACTAGACTGGTGAAGGCCCTTGGGGACAAGGACCCGCAAGCTGATGCTTCTTTCCTTTCCATTCTGGAATGAAAAAACACAACTTTCAGCCATTCTTCCAGAGCAAAATTTTATCAATTAATTTGCTTTGGGGTCAGAACCTTAGTTTTGAGGTTCAGTGAGACTTCTGCAATACTGCCTGATGGTTTGGGGCATTAGATGTCCTGTGGCCAAGGATGAGTAGATGTGTGCAGAAGACATTTTCTCTCAAGAAAACACATATTTAAAAACTGTGGCCATTCTCTCTACAGACCTACAGAGAAGATGCTGAAATTGCATCCAGCATTTTTATGTTCAAAGTTGCACTGCCCAAGATAAGCAAGACACTTTGTGCTACGGACTAGGAAGATCAAGCTTCTTCAGGTCCTACCACATTTTTCAGATAAAGTTTTTTGGTTTGAGTTTTGGGGTTTTTTCTTCTGTACTTTTTTAATTCAGACCTGTCCAGTTTTGGGTTGTTATTTTTTGTTTGGGTTGGTTTTTTTTTTTCTTCTTTTAATACCTCTCCTGATACTCTTACAGGGGAGAAAATGTCTTACTACTCTTGGACTGATCCCTGCTTAGACAGCTTTAGCAGTACTGAAACTCCCAAGTTGCATCCTTTCTGCAGGCTTGTCTCCCACTGCTTATAAGTGATGGTTTCTAAGACTTTTACAAGTTTGCTACATTTTGAGATCTGCCTCATATCATAAAATCATATAATACCAGGTTGGAAGGGCACCTCAAAGTCACCTTGTCCAACAACGCAAAAGCACGGCCTGAGCAAGAAGGCCCAGTACTCGGGCTGGCTGAATCTTAAAAGTGTCCAATACTACTTCCCTGGGAAGATTATTCCAATGGCTGATTGTTCTCATTATGAAAAACTTTCCTCTAGTTTCCAGTTGAAATCTCCCTGAGACTAATTTGTGCCCATTACCCCTCATCTTTTCCATGTAAGTCCTTCTAAAAACAAAGTCTCCATGTTCTTTGTAAGCCACTCTTTAAATACTGAAACATGGTGCTAACATCTCCCCTAAGCCTTCTTTTCTCAAGGCTAAACAAACCCAGTTAGAATCATAGAATAGTTAGAGTTGGAAAGGACCTTAAGGTCATCTAGTTCCAACCCCCCTGCCATGGGCAGGGACACCTCACACTAAATCATGTTACCCAAGGCTCTGTCCAACCTGGCCTTGTACACCGTCAGCAATGGAGCATTCACAACTTCCCTGGGCAACCCATTCCAGTGCCTCATCACCCTTACAGTAAAGAACTTCTTCC
>WYDI02002483.1:0-14197 GCA_009867235.2 Psittacus erithacus
TTCTAAAGAGCCTGTAACCTTCCGTTCCAACACTCCAGTCATAGGAGCCATCCCACCATGTTTCTGTGATGCCTATTGTATCATACCCCCGTAGACGCACACACAGCTCTAATTCCATATGAAATAAAGATTTCAGGACTTGCTCAGAACCCACAAATTGGTCATATCATCTTGTCCCTTCACCCTTTTTTTTCATCCCAGGAAAATGATGCTGTGATAATGGAAGTCATGGTCACAGTAGTAATGTTATTGGCATGTCCTGTTGTATGTGGAACTTACATGGATCATGAAGATTAAGACAGATCTACCACAATTGACCACCACTGTGTATATTCTGCCTTCTATATTAAATGTGTCTAGATGTTTATCAATGTTTTATCATATTCTGGATCCATTAGACTTTCCAATAAATGGTGTCTTCTCTTGTGAGAAAATTCTAGCTTTCTACCTTCTCTGACACCTCTCCAGCTATCAGCATAGTAGCACACGTACAGCATATCATGGCCCAATTCTCTTCACAAATCTACCCTCTGGAAGACTGTGCAGACCTCTGTAGATCTGTAGCATCATCTACTGCACAACAGAAAGTCTTAGCTGGCAAAGAAAAAGCTTGGCAAAGCTATTTCAATGCATACTTCAGACAGACAAAAGAGTTACCTAGTAGCTTCTAAATAGTTTCTATATTTTGGCAAATGGATGGTATGAGAATCTTTTGATCTCTTATTTTAAATAACTGATTGCATCAAATGCAAGTTTCTATGAAACCAGTGGCATAGAATTAGCTTCTAAAATTTACCTGTCAGGAAAGTTTGGCATGACTATCTGGTAGTCAGGGAGATGAAGTCATTTAAAAAATTGAATCAGTAGAAAAGACCTTTCTAACCTATAGCAAGTGTTTCAAAATTATCCCAAATAGACTCCACAACCTCTCTGGAAAACCTGCAACAACGCTCTATCACCTCTGCAGTGAAAAAGTATTTCCAGATGTTCAGATGCTCCTGTGTTTTACCTGATGCCCATTGCCTCTGGTCTTGCTCCTGGAACTCGTTCTGTTTCTTTACACCCTACCTTCAGATATTTAAGTCCATTGATAAGATCCCCCCTGAGACTTCTTTATTAAATGGGGTCTTTCTTAATATTAGCATGTAAAAGCTGTCCTTGTAGTCTAGGCAAGCCGTATCAACCCTGAGTACTTAGGCCAACTTTTCTCTATTAATATATTCCCACAGCAGGCCGAAAGTTAAAAAGCTGCAATGAGAACTAGAGACTGAGCACTTTATGCAGCATTTAGAAATGGTAAATACCTGTCAATACTAATTTTGGAAGAAAATAATTTCATTCCTATAAATGCAATAACTCTATAATAAGATCAGTTTAAAAGAAAACCAAATTTGATAGCAGTTTTGAAGGCTACTGGAACCAACAGTCCAAAATCTATTTTCAATAAGCATGGGGATAAAAAAACTTACCTTTGCCAGAATTTCTATCTACATATTACAAGAAAATTAATTAGAGAAGTGAGAAGTTATCAAGTGATTAGAAGTTAGGAGGTGATTATCGGGTAAAGAGTTTTACCCAGTTAAGTCAAATGCATATTTCTCTGATTGCATTTGAAGCAGCATATTGTGCATATGATTGCCTGCCAATGATTCCACTGGCAGAAGGATCAAGTCCTAATTTGCTTCAGAGGGCTGCCAACAGGATGACAATCTAGCTCTGTGTTTAGCATTGACTTAGAAGATTAGCTTGCCACTAGAGAAAGACATTTGACTACCTATGTACAAATCATTTACGATGCATTTTAAGCCATGCTTTTATATACATTATACATTTTATCTCACTTATTCTTTCCTCCAGTTTCTCCTTGTTCAAAATCATGGCAGCATTTTGCTTCCACCAGAGAGAGCAGGTGAAGAGCTGCAACCATTCTATGCACCTGCATTAATGTTAAATCAGCTCTCATGAATTGTGCATGAGATCCAATATGTTATAGTCATTAACTCTGGCACAAAGTAAAAAAGCTTCATTAGACAAGACTTGCCTTTACCATGTCAGGCCAGAAATAAAACCTACAGAAGGCAGTGAATCAGACTGTTTTTTTGGTTTTTTTTCCTTTTACTTGTATTAAAGGAGGAATATGTTTAAATTAGGAAACATCAATTGCAGAAAAAAGGAAGAAAAGACAAAACCGTGACATATAAGCATTACCTGTGATTAGTTTAATATATAATTTGCTCTGCTGTCCATGATCCATAACAGCAACTGAAGTTTTAGAGTACATCTATATCCATTACAGAAAGAATAAGCCTCATAACCTACATTCATTTCCTTAGTCCACTAATTGCGTTTTCTCCCTGAAAAATTTTAATGTTGCCATTAAATGAGAGTCCATCAGTACAGCTGCTGCTCTAGTTTTCTCTTCAGAGCCATAAACAACTATAGCTCAGTTAAGTGCTACCCTCTAGTGTTCACACAAATCACATACACTGAATCCTTAAAATCAAGGGGTATGAATGGAGTTTGGTTAATTTTCAAGGGTGGTTACATAATCATTTCATTCAATAGCTAACATTGAGGCTCCAGATGAAGATAACACAGGATCAGTTTCATAGACTAAATTTGTAAAAATTTTTCTTTCTTATATCTCAGTCATCCAGTTCCAAATCCCTGCCACGAGCAGGGACACCTTCCACTAGACCAGGTTACTCAAAGCCCCATCCAGCCTGGCCTTGAACACTGCCAGGGATGGGGCAGCCATAGCTTGTCTGGGCAACCTGTGCCAGGGCCTCACCACCCTCATAGTAAAGAATTTTTTCCTTACATCTAACCTATATCTCCCCTGTTTAATTTTCAACATATATATTATCACTTCCTTAATGTGAATTTAGCCTCCCAGGCATTTTCAGCCAGCATACTAAGGTTCTTTAGATCACAGTGCTCCTCCACAGTCACAGTCTACCAAAATCAAATTTGTGACAAATGTATCTGTGGGGATGGGTGTGTAAGAAAGACAGAGAGAGAGAATGTATTTGAAAATCTGCCTTGCCTTTAGGGATCATATTTCTGCCTTATTGGCCTTTCCTGTTTCTTTGTGTATGAGTCTGGGAATTTCATGAAGTCAGTTTTTTCCTGTACTAGCTGAAATAGTGAAGTTTCAGAGCTTCATAAAACACAAATGTTATTGCAGCTTAAAAATGGTAAAAATGGGTATAAAAGCAAGGAATTTCAAGTCACAGTTCAAGTACCTAAGTTTTGTCTGCTCAAGAGTATGATGCTGTGAGGGAATAAGGGGATAAAAGAGTTTAAAACTTTAGGAAATATTTTGCTTTTAATGATTCAACTGAGTTTTAGAAATACCATTGCAGGCTTAAGAGGATTCAGCACAGAATTTTTGCAGGACTACTTTCAGTTGCCTTTATAAACATTATTTTTCTATCTACAGTACAATGCAAGGTGTGCTAGATGAAGAGTTATAAAAAACCCTACAGCTCTTTTCCTATGAATGTTCTTTTTGTTTGGTTTGTCCATTTGGTTTTGTGTGTGTGTATTTTGTTTGGTTTTTTTAAGCATTACTTGTTTCTTCCTCACTTCAGAAAATGAAGCTTATGTGACTGTACCATGTCTCAGTCCATCTGCCAAGTATGACAGTCCTCTGATAATCATTTCAAGCTAATTTCAATAATGGGGAAGATGCCTAAAAGATATTAAGAACTTATAAGCTTTATAAAAAAATCAGTGGCTTGTCAGGGAAAAGAGAAAAACTGAATATCCTTGTAGAAAGAAAGACTTCTATGCACAAGATGCATGAGATCATGAGCTCGAAGTCTATCTTAAAACAGTCCACATGCGCAACCTAGTGCCAAAGACAGTATGTACGCCTAGACAGTGTCTAGACAGTACCTATGTGGGCAACCAGTGATACAGCAGGAACTGGAGATACTACAGAACCCTGGCAAGAAAGTGATGTGTCATGTAAGAGCTCAGAGTAATATGAAAAAGGAAATGCAAGAATTGCAAAAGATCATGTTTCCTTAAATCAGCTTCACATGGAACAACTCATTAGGAGTTTGCTAATTTCAGAGGAAGGCTCAACATAGGATCCAACTTCTAGTATTATTCACACTGCTTTCTTAACTAAAAAAAGGGGTTTTTCCATAGTCATTAGAATAAAAACTAGGAATGTATCAAACCAAGTCTCATGAAGTCCCTTATACAAGAAAAGATTCCACAGCCAATACTTTTATTATCCTTTCTATGGAGCTGTAAAATTTCCTTCTCCCAGCAGTGCTCATACAATCAAGGACAGGAGAAAGCCCAAGAAGTTATTTTCTGCTTATGAAAAGAGCATAGGGAAAGAGGTCTGTATGTGTGGGAAGCAGTTTAGTGCTTACCATGGAATGTGGAATCCAGGTTGTTTTCAGATGACTTTTGACAAGTCAAAAGTCTCTAGGCATCTATTTCCTTTAGAACGGCAGCTAGTTACACTCCTGCAGTATCTTTGAGGGGCAATGATTAAGACACCCATCCCTAAAATCAGAATAATAGCATTTCTCTTTATCACAGGAATTAAGTAATGTATGTTGATGACGTTGAAGCAATCAGAGGCTGCTTCAATCAGTACTTTAATTTGTCTTTGGGATGGCTGATGTAGCCACTCCAGAGGCAAGCAGCATAGAACTGTGAAGATGTTCTCTGTACAAGATTATTTTTTAATGCTACAGCTGGGTTTCCCCAGGCAGAAGGTGATCTGAGTCTCAGTCTCACACTATATGTGCTTGCAAAGAAAGCCGTCACAGAGCAGTGTTCTGTTAAGCATCTGATTTCCTATGCCCCCTTCTCATTGCAGTAGTTCAAGTGATCTAACTGCAGCTCTTACAAGCTGTACTGACACCTAAAGGAAGCATTAGCTTTCATCAGTGCCCCACTGGCATCTACGCACCCAGAGGCTGGTTCAGAGCTGCGCAGACATCAAAAGCCTGGCAAGCACATGAGCGGTCGCCTGGCAGGAAAAGGAGGACACATATTTTTGCACCTCCTATATAATTCTTTTCTCACTTGATATTATTAATACTCTTCTCTCTTGTCATGTTTCTGAGTTGCTAACCATCAAGTTGAAATTCAAAAGTTAGTAAGGGAAGGTTCTTGTAGACCAGCAGCCCCATAAATATATCACATCCATGGCTAGTAACAGGCTGCAGGCCTTGAACTGACTTTGCAAGGTCCCAGGTCTGAGGCTCAGCAGGCTTTGTTTGAACATGGCCTGCCTACACTTTTCTTTTAGCTTGTTTAGATGTAAAAGCAATTTTTCTACATGAACAGGTTTCTATGCCTAATTAGTTTTATTTTTGCTTATATTTCAATAGTACAACCATAGCTTTTCTATAGAATAACAAGTAATTTTTATAGAGTATCAAGTAATTCCTCTGTGTAGAGTGACTTACTCCAGCATAATGATGCAGGAGTAGAGCAGCACAGAGAACAGAGTATTATAGTGCTGGGAACAAATGATACAGTGTAGAGGTGCGAGAGTGGTAAGAAAGAGGCCAAAAAGTAGCACTGGAGATCACAAGGATATAGATGATTTATCTACAGTCATTTAAAGAAACTGACATACGGAGCTGGACAAAACTAGTTTTAGGGAGTCACAAAGCAAGCAAAGAAAAAGCATCTAATATTTGTGAAACAGTTTGGATGTGATATGATGTTGCAGACATTAACAAAGAACAGGTTGCAAATCTGTATCAGAAAACAGCTCAAAGTGAAGAAACCAACAACATGATGATTCTGTGGCAATGGGGAAGAAATTCCACAATCAGCACCACTCCTCCTAGCAAACAATGTGGAACACTGAACCTTTCTGCAACTCTCTGCTCCCTGCTGTCTTTTTGAGAAAGATTGTACCCATCGATCCAGGACCCAGAAGGGCAGTGGATGGCTATACATTAGCAATTTAAAGCATACTATTACTACAGAGACCTATTTGTAGTAATATTCTTTTATTTTCTTCCTTTTTTTCTGTATTACGTAGATACAACAGTTATTTTGATTATTCTGTTGAGATTTTAATTATACCAAGAATAAATTCTTGGCTTTACTTATAAGGTGTGTTTTTTCTTGCATTACAAGATTTTGAATTTAGCAGGGTGACAGACGAACAAGTACAATGATTACATAAACTCTCTTTAGATGCCAGGCTTAGAACTGAAATCCAATTGCAACAGCAGAGTAGAAGCCACTCTCTTTTATCTTTCTTTTTTATTTTTTGGTCTTGATACAACTCTTTTATGTAAGTCTTTTGTCAAAGATTATAAAAGCCAAGCCTTCCTTTCACAGCAACAATGTACATACTTTCACATCACAATTTAAATAGCAACACCAATTCAGTAACATAGAATAAGAGACTGGTGGGTTATTACAATTTATTTAAAACTGAAGTAAGGGAGATTTACAAAAAAAGAACAGTTGATATTAGAACAGATTAGATGTGGAGGATGTAGACAAGCTTTGTAATTTGAGCTTTCTAATTGCAAGTTAACCAGGTTACTACTAATGAATAGTTCAAATGGAGTCAAGCTTGAGTTGGGGCAGTGGGATGGAACAGATGGCCACTTGTATCCTCTTCCTGCTGTATTTTCTTAGATAATTCTATACATAATGCATTAACATTTATTTCCTAGTTCACACTTTTTACTTTGTTGTTGCGTTTTAGACTAAGGCTAGATTTTTTTGTTTGTTTGTTTGTTTTGTTTTGTGGCACAGAATGCAAAAGAAAACGTGCAAAACCACAGTGCCAGATACAGAAACTGTCTCACTGAGTGAAAAGCATCAACTAATGCTTCTGTGAATGCCCACATCAACCTACCATCCCTGGATGTATAATTCTTTCATTTCATAGGTCCTGATGAACTGTAGAATTCTCACTATTTCTTCAAAACTCTGAGCATCCTTGTAATGAGGAAACAGAAAGAATTTAGTCAGGGAGTCTCTTCTGCAGTGCATTTATTGCTGAAATGCACAACCTAAAGTTATCTGGATTGTACAGATTATCTAGTTCAGAAAGGCATTTAGTTAATGCCTATACAGCAGAGACAAATACAAGGAATAGAAAAAGTTAAAAATTGAAGACAAAGGTACACAAACCCTAACAGGCAGCAGATAAAACAATGGCAAGGACCAGAACTCTTACTGCCTGATGGGCCATTTGGGACACACCTGTTAAGCCCCTGAAAGAATCAGCTAAGACTTTGATACCAAGAAAACAGCATAATCAGGGGTCTCACAGAAAAGACTAAATGTCTTATGGGTTATTTGAGAAGTCCTGTGGGATTGCATGAGACTCCTGCAATGGAGCACTTTAAGGGGATTGTAGGAATGTGCAGAGCTTACTAAGGGATGTTTAGAAAAAAGGTCAAAGGTAGTGGCAGGGATAAAGGTAGATTGGGGAGGAGCAGGCATAGAAAATTGAAGAAGAGGAAAGACTAACAGGAGCAGGTCACCGTTAAGCAGGCTGCAGGTCAGTACTGTTGTGTGGCCAAGCCCTGCACCTGGCCTGTCCATTAAATTCTATTTTCTGTGCAAGCATTCCCCCTGTTTTGTGTATGTGTGTGCACGTATATGCTTGTGTGTGTGTGTGTTTGTGCCTGTGCTCTGCTACTAAACTTCAGGCTGGACCACCTAGCAAATCTAAGGTCAGCACCTGGACAGGCCCAAGGACTGAGCAGTTGACAGCATGAATGGAAAAAATCCGGTGATGCTTATGGTAAATTTAGGGCTTAACTGTACTGGTGAAAATGTAAAAAAAAAGCTGCAAAATGACTGAGCATCCTATCAGCCTCACATTGCTCTTTTCCTTCTCTGAACATAAGAACCGGTGTAGTCAAAATAATGTTATAAAAAGAACCTTGTAGAAAGTTATTAAAATTGCACATAAATCAATAGAAATTATATACTTCAGGTTTATGGAAATATCTTTTGCATATCCACAGGTTCTACTTCGATTTGATTAAAAACCCTTTGAAATAGTATAAGAAAATACTTAAAACATGCGTAGTAAAGCCATGGGAATAGGTTTTTACCTAGACAACTTGACTCATCTGCAGTGCTAAAACCAAACACCCAGTCTGTCATAGCTTGAAGAGGTATAACCAATATCAGTTTTTAGGGTCTTCTTTCAAAATTAACACTGAAAATGTAGGTTGTAGATTTCAAAATGAAAACATGTCAAAAAAAAAAAAAAAAAAGACCAAAAATAGTTTTTATATTTTATTTATGGAATTGATAGCTTTTCTTTGAAATTTTTTTGATACTATTAAATTATATTTCCGTAGTACAACACTGTTTTCTGTTATTTTCAATTTGTCCTAAGACAACAAATGCCCTAAACACTTTTTTTCACAAGTTACATGCTATTTTGAAGTCTAATATTTTACACTTTATTTTTTGTGCAGATTGAAAAGCCAAAAATTCCTGTGAGAACAAAATACTCATCCACGAACAAAAGACTCAAGCACAAAATGTGCATTAGAAGGTATGAGGGGTCCCTCTGCTGGAATTTTATATTATTCCAGTCCTGAGATAAAATGCACAGAAAAGTTCACATTACGTAGTTCAAACACTATTTCTAAATCATGCGAGCAAGAAATTAATACTTCTGCTAGTCCAATTGCAGTAATTTTTAAGATTATTGTAACGTGCACTGGTATGGAAGACAGTAAACGATATTACAGCCATGTCTGAAGAAAATGTATCAATTGCATTCATGTACATTTAAACTGCTGTACAGCCATCTAGATTTCAGCTTCAGGAACAGTTATATAAATTGTAATACTTCTAAGCTACCATTTGCAAGGAATCCATGCTAACTGAGCACTGAAGATATGCCAGTCGGACACTTAAGTATTCAGTTTTTCAGTGTTAGAAAAACCTATATATAAAAACAGGCTTGGCTGCAAAGTCACCTTTCACATTACTCAAAATCTTAATCCCAGATTAATTTCAACATTACAATGCTAAACTAAACAGTTCTGACAGTAAGATGGAACAAACTTGGGAAAGTAAGTATGAAACGGTCAAATAGGAATCATGACAGGAACACAGACATGTAAGAACATGCAATCTTCAGAAAAAATATAAAATAATCAATGTAAGGTAACATGGGTAAAGCCAGCCTGGGTCAAAACTATTTTCTGAGCAGAACTGTAAAAGAAATTCTGGCATAGTGCTACATGCAGGATTGGAAACAGAAACAGAAAGATAACCTCCCATTATGCTATCAAATAGAGCAATTCTGCTGGGAATTGTATCATGATGGAAAGCAAGAAGACATAATAGAAAGAATAAACAAATGTAATCAACTAAATAAGGTTATAAACGCTAAATTTTTTATTCCATAAAATTCCAATAGTTTTATGGAATTAGCCAAAATATGGACTCCAGAGGCCTGAAAGTGGAGGCGCCTTGTAGCTTCTCCTAACAGTCAGGAATACACTAACAACAGATCCAGAAAAGCTTAGAGGTGTCCAACTGCTATAGCATATGCTGTCCAATGTCTAAGAGCAACACAGGTACAGCACAGGATCAACTGACTCCCTGTAGTGAGGGTCCATCCCTAGCACTGATGAGTACCTGAAACCCTACATTGAATACAAATGAAGTATGCATGGGAAGCAAATAACCAAGAGGAATTCTTTAAAGTGTTCTGTATATATCTGAGCTCTTCCACATAGTGATAGTTCCTGAAGTTCTCTCCAAAATCCTACTGCTCTAGAGCAGGTTATGTATTCTCAATGAATTTTTACAGTAATAGGAAATTCAGATTTCACCTGCATCTTACTTGGCTGATGTTTTCTCTTTGTACATACAACTCATTCCATATACGTACAAAGAGCTTGAGTTTAATTTTCCTCATTTTATTGTGACATTTCAGGGATAATCTGCTCTCTTTTAGAAACTATTTGTGGTTTTTTATGCACTGTAGCAAGCATGATGAAATATCTCACAAAGTCTCATTTCCTTTTAGACGTTGAATGTTTTATTCATTTCAGCTTGCACAAATTATGCAAGAAAGACAAAGTGGAAAGAAGAGATGAACAGAAAACCTGCTGGATGCAAACTAAAAGTCCTTGTAGTGGACTTAACACTGTAGCTCAGTACCCCTTTGATGTCTTTTTGCGGAGTTAACTTCACATCAGACTGTCAGCAGAGGTTTGTTTCTAGGAGTCATGGCGCATGTGAGGAATAGCTCTCTTCTGCCACTGCTGATGAAGCCCTTGAGAAAATGCATTTAAGCACAGCCTGTTGTTTCAAAAGACATTTTGCCTGGTTCCTCTTCAGCAAGAAAACGTCCTCTATTACCTTTTTCCTTTTGAGTCTAGGGCGGGTAGAGAAAAGATTTGCGTTCAGTTTGGATTCTTTGTAGCAAAATGTAGCTTGTAGTAGTTTTTAGATTAGTAACTACTACATCAAGGGTGTGCAACACAGGAGTAGTTTAGGGAATAAAAAACTTTATTTCCTGGAGCATTTCACAAAATATTGAAAGGAACACGCTGCAAAAATAGTCTTGGCCATTCACTGAGCAGTTCTTATCTGGACTGTTATCAGTGTAGCTGATGAAGTTTACTACAATTACTTTTCTCACATATGTATGAGTTTTTTAATACTCAGAAAGACTATTTCATATTGTAGTCCACTCTGACTTATTAGACAAAATATATTGTTTCTAAGACCCACTCAGAAATATTTGTAAAGTTATTTAAAAACAAACAAAATGCAAATGAAAAATAAAATCCTAGAAGATCTAGAAAGTTTTAAGTACCACTTTAGGGAAAAATATGTCTGCTTTTTCTTCTAGGTTGTTACATATGTGAATTTACAGCTATGTTGGTGTGTCTTCCCAGTCAGAGAAAGAAAATTTTCAGATACTGGCCTTCAGAGTTAAAAATGTCCAGAGCAGGAGACATGCTCTGCCACAATAAAGCATCACTCATGTGGAGCCTGATAATGTCACTGCATCAGCACATCAAAAGAAGGCAGTTTTGAGGCATGCTGGATCCTCAGCTGGCCTCTAACATGGTTTTGGTTTTTGTGAACACGTTTTCTTCAAATGGGAACAGGAGTACAGAAACAGGAAGGGAAATGGCGTTGCCTCATCCCAGCACAGATTCACTTCTTGTTCCAACATGGTTAGGGCACGATTTAAGACGTAATACCAAGTAATTACTCTGAAGTGTCTGAACACAGCCAAAGAGAAACAAAAGAACAAGTTCTGTGGAAAATATATCCACTTGAAATATAGACTAGGCTTTGTAAATAATAAAGCTTTTGTTTATAAATTCAGTCTTGTAGTCATAATTAATATGAGGAACTTTACCGAAACACATGGGACATTATTATGTTTTTAATTAGTTAAATATAAGGATATCCCAGCATGGTGATACTCAATCCCTAATTCACTAGATCCAAATATGAAAGGAAATTATTTCCTGACTGAAATAACTATGCGCTTGCCTGGAATGTATATTCCACCTTTAACATATTCAGAAAAGGGAAACCAGCTGTTATAGACAAGGGTAGAACACTCAGAGTAAATATTTGGAGCTGCAAGATGAGACAAGTATGAAGATGAATGAACAGGAATGCTTTGTTGAGCCTTTCTTTGTATTTGTATCCCCATTTACCTAGAGCACTCGAATAGCAAAAGGCAAAATGACCATGTGATAGTTCCAAACTTCGGCTAGTTGGTTTCAAAGTTTAATGTTTGATCTCATATTCTGCAGCTCTGACTATACTGTTAAGCCTGGAGATTCCCAAACCTTTGACTAAAAACTGTTTCTTCATGCTTTTGTAACTCATTCAACTAATTCTAATAGCTTAGCAAGGCTTTTGACATAGTGTTCCAAGGTAGCCTTTAGTCAAGTTGGCAAAATAATTTCAAAACAAGGGCTGTAAGATGAGTGAAAAATTGTCTGGCAGGCTCAAAGAGTTGCAATCAACAGTATAAAGGGCAACTCAGAGTGAGTTCCTAACAGTGTTACTCAGGAGTCTATGCTGGGTCTACTGCTTTCAATGCCTTTTTTAATGACCTGGACAATGGAAGTGAATATACTCGCAGAGTTTTTTAGAGATATCATACTGGGAGGAAGGAGTCAGTACACTGGAGGGTGGAGGAATTTCCAACAGAGGAATTTCAACAGACTAGAGATAAAGACTGATCTCAAGTTCAACAAAGGTAAATGGAAAGTCGCATATTTCGGATGGAATAACCCCACTCAGCCGCACATGCTGAGTGCGCTGCCTGCTAGAAGGTAGCTCTGCAAAATGGACCTGTGGTCCTGGTGAGCATGAAGATGAGTCAATGTTGCACCCTTCCATCCAAGAAAACAAACTGGCCTCTCTTAGCAAAAGTTGGTAAGCCGGTCCAGGGAAATAATGAGTCTCTTTTATTCAGCACTTGTGAGAACTCATCTGGAGTACTGTGTCCACGTTAGAAAGAAATCTGAAGGGAAATCTACAACTGCTTAAAGTTAGGATATAGAGAAAGGAGAGCCAGATTTCTCTTAGACGTGCAGACTGATAGGAGAACTGGCATGAACATATTGCAATAAAGGAAATTCTGACTAGTAAAAAAAAACATTCACAATGAGGGTAATCAAAAATTGAAAAAGGGTGCCCAAAGAGGCTGTATCCCATCATACTGGAGATACTCAAAACTCAGCGGGACGCATCTTTGTGACCTCCAGAGGTCTTTTTTCCCATCTATTATATTCTGCTAAGAAGATTGATTCCTTTATAGGCCAATTTACTCCACCTGTTCAAGGACAAAATGACTTAAGTCCCTCTCTCTTTTGCTTAGAGAAGCAGCATGGAAAACTGCTTATAGAACTGATAACTCCTAGATGGTAAATATTATACAAAATTAATTCATCCTTTAGCATTCTTCATTAACCAAATTGCTCATAAGCAACTAGTTTGTTACTTATTTAATGCCCAGAACAATCTATGAACTGAAAAGAGAAATCCCAGAGAAAAACAAACTAATCCTTGGATGAGAAGTTTGAAGATTCAGCAAACAAAGTAGCAATAATTTTATTAAAATACACTTGCTTCTATACAAGATTTATTTTTGATAAAGAAAACCGTAGGCTAATAAAAATCACAAGCAACACTCCTTAGTTTATATACCAGAAATTATAAATGTGTCACAGAAGCAGTCAATGATTTCTTTAAAACACTTAAGCTTTTGAATAGATCCATTCTAGCAGATCAGAGGTTTTTAGCCAAACCATCCAATAGCTGGCTTTGGTTAAAAACCTCAAACACTTGACAGCTGATACTGACCAAAGAAAATGATGTTGTTTCACTTAGGAATAATAGACTAATTTTAACTGTTAAGGTGATCTTTTTTTGAGCAACTAAATAAAATACTTAAAGCAGACTGATATCACTTACATATTAGTGAGGTTGGATTCTAGTCCAAAGCTACAATTTTAGCTGTTAGACATCTAAGCCTGAGCTACTCATTGTAGATTCCTTCTACATCAATAAACAAAAAAAAACATTTCCAGACATCAGTCCTGAGAGAGTGTCTAAGTGCCATAAAATCACATTCTGGAGTTGCCTGTTTTCTACTATCTATTGGTAAAGAAACCTCAGATGACTAACACAGAGTAAGAGCATATTAGTGTTTGGGGTCAGGAATGTGTTTCTAAAACAAATCTCCTGATCTTAAGTGGGGACAATGCTTTCATCTGCATCACAGAATCACCTTTCAACATATGAACTAAATTCCTTTGAGAAGATGATTCCAGGATCACAACTGAATACATCTTTGGTCATTATTTGACAGGATGAGACTAATCAGGACTAATCCCTCCAAAACTGCATAGTGTAGATCTCCACTCCTCAGAATCAACTAGTTTGGTTCTACAGATTCATTCCTATTGCTTGAATAACTTCCTAATGAAGACATAACCCATGACTGAACTTTAGACCAGTATGTTTAATACAGATTAACCTCATTTTAAGAATCCAGTCACTAACTCATTCATAGAATCATGGAATCATGGAATCACAGAATCATAGAAGAGTTAGGGTTGGAAAGGGCATTAAGATCATCAAGTTCGAAACCCCCTGCCATGGGCAGGGACACCTCACACTAAACCATGTCACCCAAGGCTCTGTCCAACCTGGCCTTGAACAC
>WYDI02002484.1:0-21330 GCA_009867235.2 Psittacus erithacus
GCAGCAACTAAAAACATCGGTGTTATCAGCGCTGTTCCCAGGCTGAAAGTCAAAAACACAGCACTGCACCAGCTACTGAGACGGAGAAAAATGACTGCTACTGCTGAACCCAGGACACAGGGTCCCATGAACTTGTGTACCTTCAGGTTCCTCCAGATGGCCTTAAACCTGATCTTCTCCTGCAGTGGGTGGTTCCACAACACTGAATGATATTCTCCCACAGTATTACATAATTTATCAAGTATTCACCTCTTCTCCTTTTTCCTGCTGTTGCCTTTTTCTTTCAGTGTCATAAACACAAATTGGCATCTGAATCCCTTGATTTGCAGACAAGATACGGCTATGACTGTTGGTTTATAATAACAATTTGTATGTTCTCTTTCAATATTTATTTTTCACCAGACAGGATAGAATAGTCTGTAACCTGTTGCAAATTTTTAAAAGAGAAAAGGTACTTTTAATGGTGGTGATGGAGTCTTCTTTGTTTGGGGTTTTTTTAAACAATTATTTCCATTGAAACAGTTCAGCTGAGCCATTTCTATTCCCCTTTTACAAAATTTTATCATCATTACTTATGCAATTACCCCTTGGGACTATTTAGTGGTAATTTCAGATCAAACCAAAGTGATTTAATTTATTAAAACTACTAAATGCTTCCAGTCATCTTAACAATGATAAGCATTTTTCCTTGGTTTTGGATTTACTAGAAGCTGTAGCTCAAACCTCCATTCTTAGCGGGCTGAATTTCTCTGTCAGGACTACATATCCAGAAGGTAATTGTTTGGTTTGCTGTATGATGGAAGGCATTCATTTTTTGGTGTATCATAGGAAAGATATTTAGAACCTTGCTCAGGAGACCTACCAAAAGAGTGGGAACTAAAAATCCCATGAGGCAATATAACATATAAGGTGAAACAACTCTATATCAGTCAAAAATAATTAATTTAGAAAATAATTTCAGATAGTTTCAAAAGCAAAAAAAGAAAACATAAATTGTTTAGGTAATCAGACAGGCATGTGTAAAATAAATTTCATATTATACATGTACTTAAGGTGAGGAGATGATTCATTGATAGTCAGAAAACTGGATAGAGGGAAAAAAAAATATTGTTTTTGATTCACACATTACCAAAGCAAGTAATTCTGAGAATATATAAAGTTCATGGTGATATGTTCTATTTCTAATTTAATTACTCATTTACTATTTCTTATTTAATTACTCATTTGCATATTTTTTTTTTTTCCTCTCAGAAATGTGTCTCTATGTAGTTACTGTATTGAAAGCATAAGTAAAGGGCTTCTTACACATCTAATAGTTAATAAAGGATTTTGCATACTGGTTCTTGATTTACCAAGGTTATATTTAATCCTTCTAAAATGTTTCTTTAGATGAACTAAATTGCAGTCTTCTCTTGCTCAAACAAGAAAGGCCATTTTAATCTTGTTTTCTTAATTCCAAAAGAAAGGAAATTCTACCTGTATCTGTTCTATTCCATTTTTGAGGGTCAAGACAGAAAGTTAATAACTTTGTCTTGCCCATTTGCTCTGACAGCTGGTGGTCAGTTAGTATTCCCTCATCCCATAATTGGAATCGCTGATTACAAACCACTGTTGCTAAGACTCAAATATTGTGGCTCATTTGCAACTTCACTGCCAGGTGAGATTAAGGGAAATGTCCCCCTGGTTAAGCCACCAGGAGCTGTGCCAAATTATAATCAGTCTTTTGCATACATCAGAGACCTACAAACACAGCAGAATGATTGTATAAGCAGCAGCTGCAAGTTAAAGCTGCATCAAATTCTTCAAACATATGCACTTTGCCAGATATCCAACCACTCTTGCAAATGCCAGTACCTCATTACTTGGCAAGTTTTCTAAGACACACAGCTGACACAAAGTAGAGGAATACCAAATTGTTCGCACAATACATAAAAGATATTTTTTAACCACATACAGGTAACAATTCTGATTCTGCTAGACGAGATTATAATTGCTGCTGCCTCTGCATTCAGGCTTCAGGATATCTAATATAGAATCTTGGTAAACACTGAATATATAGATTATCAGATATATGAAGTAGCTTTTCTGTGAAGTACTTACCATAATGTTAGCATGTACACCTAATGTTAAAATGTAGACCTTTTACCAAAACAGGTCTAGCTCATGCTGAAAGTTAGCTGTTCATCGAGGGTAAGCGAAAAACTGGAAGCAGGAAGCTTATTCAAAAATTAAATGAGTAATGAGGTCTAAGGTAAGGAATATGGTCACTTTGCAGATGATTAATGGTTTGATCCATCCATCATTTTTTATTTTTATCTTTCAATAGATCTCCATTTTTAATTCCTCATTCTTGTCCAAGGAGCCCTGTTTGACAATCAATCTTTCCAAATATTGCCTTTTCTACTTTTGTGTGTGTGTGTGTGTGTTATTATTTCAGCTAGAAATACTACTGTATTGTAAGAATTAAACTGGGAATTGGGAGACTGTGGTTCTGTGGTTCATAAACATGAACTAAATAAATCTATAACTATATAAGGATGACTGTTCCTTATCTCTAACTTTTTTCCCTTTGTCTCACTTTGTTTCGAATTATAAAGTCTTTAGGACTCAGATTCTCTCATATTTTTGCTACCAAGTCTCAGCACTTTGAAAACCAGTGAATGGGAGCTAACATCTATTAACACAGTTAAGGCAATAACTGGAAGCTGTAGTTTCAGCGTTCAACCAGTTCTTTCAGGGGACACTACCTAGAAATGTGCTTAAATGTTTCTAGGCTTTCAGTGTTTTCTTCAATTTCCGGAAGAGCTTGTGAAAATCCTCATCTTTATTAGCTGTTTAGTCTGAAGTGAACCTGTTAATTGAATGCAATCAATGTGTTTAATGTTCTGGTATGTGCAACACAAAATAACTGTTCACTTCAGAGTGGTCCTAGCTTCATTCTGAAATGTGCCAATAACAGCCCCAAAATCTTATTTAATAGATAGTGTTGCAATATATACTTCTGTCCTCGTGCTTGAAATCCTTGCCATCCTCCTATCCTATTAGATTTACATGTAGGGCTGACATGCTGAAATGTGATTTCATAAGGTCCAGTGTGCCTGTGATTTCAAGTGACACAAATTGGCTCTAACTGAATGATATTTTCCAGTGATCTTTCATGGACTCTGGCTGCTCATACATCAAATATTGCAGCTTGCCTGACCAAACTATAAGGGCATCAGTGAAGGAACTGAGTGTCAGAGTTGTTTATTTCTCTTCCCCTGCTTATCTTCAGATTTTTAAATTAAGAGAGTAACATTACATATACTGAGGGTATTAGCTTGTTTCATTAGCAAGAAGGATGTGAATAGTCATGGACTGGGCTGCGATGAGAAGATTAAACTCTCAACTATCCCAGAGAGTATATAAAGAAGTGCTTGGAAGTCAGTAACTGGAACAGTGAGTAGAGAAATAAAATGCAGTATGCGTAAAGTTTTGAGTGTTGGTGACAGTGATGGGAAGAACAGAACCATTAGAAAGAGAATGCCTGAGATAGATAAAAAATTATAGATCAGATGAGCCCATTATCTTAGAAAAATCTTAGGTAAAATGTCTGAGCAGCCCTATACTGTTTCTCAGCAATAGAGGTGGATCTTGTACTGAAGAGATCTACTAGATATGTAAATGAGAAGAAATGCCTATTTATAGCTAAAGATTTTTCACTGTTTCCATTTGTGGTTCAAAAATGAGGGACACATAACAAGTATATACTCAATAGAAACATCTGATACTGACTGCATCTGATTTATTGCTTTCTCACAAAGCCATAAAATATTAACCAGAAAGATTTTTTTCTGGGCAGTGCATAATTGAATGATTGGCCTTTCAGTCAGATTTAGAGAACACTTTTTCAAACAAGGCAAATCAATTTTAAGTATCAGACATCAAAATCTTGTCTGTGTGTGTTTTGAAAATCTATGGGTGTTTTGAAAATCTATGGGTGTTTTGAAAATTTAAATCTAGGTATTTTTACTACTTATAATATTTTAATTTGTGTTTATATGTATCTATATATTTTGCAATATCTTCTTTAGAAACAACAATAAATGGACAAAAAGCAATTCCTATGTCTTATCGAGTCCCTGAACCTTGTAAACAAAGGGAAGAAGGTAGTCCTTCTTCAGAAATAATACACCTCAAATAATGCAGCTGATAATATAGAAATCTAAACAGAGCATACAAATTATACCCTGAGAGCCTTTGTTTCGAACCTTGTGAAGTAATTTATATATCGATATGTATACTGTATATGTCTACCATTACTTTAAATTAATTCTAACAAACTACTTTTGCTTTTGCATATTCTTTGACACCACCACAGTATGCAGTAAGACTATCAGTGACTGGAAGACTGTTTACAGTTCTTTATTTTTTCTCCTTGGATATCACATTTTTTTGGGAAGTGCTACAGACCTAATAGGACTTGAATTTTTGTTCCACTGTTAGCAAAACATGATGAGCTTTTCTTCTTTTTCTGATATTTTCGCTGTTGTGTTTCAGTTGCATAATATTCCTATTTAAATTAAAACCTGTTTAACGTAGATGCAAGTTCTGATATATTTCAAATTTGCAATTCAGAGATAAAAATGCAACAACAGCTTAAGGTACTACTGCCTGTTTAGCCACATGGAACTTGCACTAAATTTCTGGTAATTCATTCAGATTTCATGCTTACTATGCCAATGGTTTTATCCTTGACCTGGAAGGACCGCACACTCTAGGGATTAGTGGTAATTACATTTCAAAGACCATGTCCACAGAGCAAAGACTGCCAATGGAATCATATTGTGCTGAACCACATAAAAATTATGTCAAAGTATGTGTAGATACTTTACAAGCAAGTTGCTCATAAAAAGGTAAGTAGCAAACTATCTTGTACTGCAAAATAAAGTTAATGACAAGAAAGATAACTGTTGCTTTCCTGGGCATTTGGGTTTTGGTTTGTTTTTATTTTATTTTTATTTTTATTTCACTGCTCCGACTGATTTTTTTTTTGTTGTTGCTGTTGTTTTATTTTAGTTGTTTTGTTTTGTTGGTTTTTGGTTTTTAGGGAGTTTTTTGGTTGGTTTTTTTTCCCCCCCAGAGGGCTAATCAACAAGATGTCATTCTTGATTTTTTTATTCATTCTCAAAACATATGACATGCATTCGCTATGATTTGCTTGAATTTCTTCTTAGCCTGGGAGATACTATCCTTACATTTCTTCCAAGTGTGGGACTTTCTTAATATAAAGGGAAGCTAAAACTGTTATAAAGGGATGCAGGTTGGGTTTTTGGGGTTTTTTTGTTGCAAAGTTTAGTTAATAAAGCTAATCAAAGTTTCTAATGTTCTATTAGTTTCATTGACCACTGCATTTTCAACCAAATATTTGTATAGTTCTTGCTTGCTGTTGTATTTTCAGTTCAGCCTCAGTTTCGTTACTGTTCAGTAGCATCCTCGTCTACAAGAAGAAAATCTTTAGGTTTTCACCTTTCCGATAGGAAGTATTTTCGTAAGTAATAGATGAAGTATGACTCTCAAGATAATAGATACAATTGTTCATAAACTTAATGACATGTTTTCAAGCAACTTAAGCTCACCACATTGTCTCTCATAACTTTCAGCTCTCAGTAAGCACAAATTCAATGAAGACATTAATTGTAGCTTATGCTGCTACTATGTTTTAATTTTCAAAAATAAAATTAGAAAGCCATTTTTATGCTGTAGTCTTCTTAAACTGAAATACATTTCAAACTTTATACTTTAAATGTCCAAACAAAAGTTGCTAAAAATAACACAAGCAGCCAGTTTCTCCAGGAGGATGCTGTGGGAGACAGTGTCAAATGCTTTACCAAAGTTCAAACAGACAATGTCCACAGCCTTTCCCTATCAACCACGCAGGTCACCTTATTGTAGAAGATCAGGTTAGTCAGGCAGGACCTGCCCTTCATGAACCCCTGCTGACTGGGCCTGATCCCCTTTTTTTTCTCACACCTGCTTCATGATCTATATTAGGATCATCTGCTCCATAACCTTCACTAGCCCTGAGGTCAGGCTGACAGGCGTGTAGTTTCCTGTGTCTTCGTTCCTGCCCTTTTTATAGAGAGGCATCACATTGGCTAACCTCTCATCCTCTGGGACCTGCCCACTAGACCAGGACTGCTGATAAATGATGGAGAGGGGGTTAGCAAGCTCCTCTGCCAGCTCCTTCAGCACTCTTAGGTGTAACTATCTGGCCCCATAGACTTCTGTATGTCTAAGTGTAGCAGGAGGTCTCTAACCATTTCTTCCTAAATTATGAGGACTTCAGTTAGCCTCCCATCTCTGCCATCCAACTCAGGAAACTGAGTACCCTGAGAATGGCTTGTGTGACTATTAAAGACTGAAGCAAAGGCAGCATTAAGTACCTCAGCCTTTTCCTCATCCCCAGTCACTAGGTTTCCCCTAGCATCCAGTAGAGGATGGAGGTTCTCCTTGGCCCTCCTTTTATTGCTAATATATTTGTAAAAGTATTTTTTATCATCTTGTATGGCAGTGGCCAGATTTAGTTCCATCTGTGCCTTCGCCTTTCTAACTTCTCTCTACATAACATAGCAACATCCTTGTACTTTTCAAGGGGTGAGAGTCCCTTCTTCCACAGGCGATAAATTCTCTTTTTTATTTTCCTGAGTTCAAGCAATATCTCTCTGTTCAGCAAGGCTGGTCTTCCCTACTGGTTTGATTGTCACCACATAGAGACTGCCTGCTCCTGCCCCATGAGGATTTCATTCTTGAAGACTGTCCAGCCTTCCTGAACCCCTTTTTCCTTCGGTAATGTTTCCCAAGGAATTCTGCCAATCCGCATCCTAAACAGACCAAAGTCAGCTCTCCAGAAGTCTAAGGTGGAGGTTTTGCTGACTGATCTTCTTCCTGAATTCTCCCAGATCAAAGACATCCATGTGCGCAGAAGACATTAGGTTTCATGAAACAAGCTATCCATTCTTTGAGCTGTAATCTCGGAAAAGTGAAACGTTATCTTAGTTCATTTTATGCTACAAAAATGGTTTCTCACTTAACTGACAAATCAGCAAGTTTAATTGGTTCTTTGATCTGCAGAGAAAGAACAGAGCTAAAGGTTCTTGCAGACTACCTCTTTTCCAAATCTGTAGCCATTAAAACCCAATTACATGATCCAAATGTCACAGTTTATTAAACAGATATGGAGCTGTTGGAGCAAGTCCAGAGGAGGGCTATGAGGAGGATAAGGGGGCTGGAGCACCTCCCATATGAACACAGGCTGAGAAAGTTAGAGCTGTTCAGTCTGCAGAAGAGGAGGCTGCGTGGAGACCTCATAGCAGCCCTCCAGTATCTGAAGGGGGCCTATAAGGATGCTGGGAAGGGACTCTTCATTAGGGACTGTAGTGATAGGACAAGAGGTAACAGGTTAAAGCTTAAACAGGGGAAGTTTAGATTGGATGTAAGGAGGAAGTTCTTTACTGTGAGGGTAGTGAGGCACTAGAATGGGTTGCCCAGGGAAGTTGTGTATGCTCCATTCCTGGCAAGGCCAAGTTAGATAGAGCCTTGGGCTACATGGTCAAGTGCGAGGCATGGCAGGGGGTTGGAGCTAAATGATCTTAAAGTCCTTTCCAACCTTGACCATTCGATGATTCTATGTTGAATAAAATTCAAATACAGTGCCTAGAAAAATATAAAACCACAGGTTTCCCCATCTCTGAAGTGAACGCTCTAAATTCAGATATATTCCGTTTCTGAATGGTTACCCATCTATGAATCTATGAAGCAAGGCGCTTTTTTAATGTTCCCTTGTCCTGAAGGCACCTTCCACAGACCTCAGCTTCTATTAAGCTGCAGATAAAATGGCACATGAAAGGTTTAATATGTGTTCTAGCTTAAAAAAACTAACAAACAACCAAAACCCCAAAAAACAAACAAATAAACAACAACAAAAAAAAAGGCAAAACAAAAAACCTACAGAAAGTACAGGTATGAAGCAGAATGCACTTTTCTGGCCACATGATGGGGGTTACTGCATCTTCAGGGGTTACTGCATCTTCTGGGGTTTCTGGTAGACTTATTCTTAAAAAGTGCACTACATGTATTTTGAGGGAAGCTGATGGATCACAGTTCTCTCAGTTTTCAAGAAGGTATAGACTAAGAATTAGAAGTTTGCTTAACACTGAAGTAAATGCTGAGTTTTTTGATCCCCACATAAATATGGATATATGCAATGACAGAAAGATAATGTAGGCATGTAGGGAATGCACTGGCAAAGTATTAGATTTGTAAGGAGCTGGTAAGGGATTTTTAGAATCACACTTCAGAATAGCCTAAATTAATTACCAAAGTTGTCTTAGTCCTAACCTAGGAACCTAAATCTTCCTGTAGAATTAGATCTGCGTCTCTCTAATCAGAGGACTGAAGAGCATGGTGAAGAATATGAGAAAAGACTGAAAATGTTGATAGGGTCTCTTTAGGACTATCTCACTCACACAGAAGATTTTACACTGAAAAAGAAAATATCAAGAGGAAGCCAAAGCAATGTAGCAAAACAGAAGGAAGAAATGCTTCAGAAAAGTAAAGCTATTTTTTTTATTCTTTTTTTTTTTTAATTCCACTATGTGTTCAGTGTATAAATGTATTATTCTGTTTTAGAGAAAGAGAAAATAAGTTATATATTTCATTTTGTTCCAGTCTCAGAAAGACACCGTCTTACATTTATCTCTCAGATTTCTCTCCCTTGGCTAGGAGCCACTTGGGAGCTCTGAGTATGGTACCTTAGAGTTCAGTAGTTACCTGCTGAGCACAGCAATTCTACTATACTATTCACAGTTACTTTTTCCTTAATCCCTCAGACACTTCCATCAGTCTCTAATGGTACTAGGTATTATGTCTCTGAAATATTAATTGTTCACACCAGAGTTGCTAGCATGGTCTGACTGCTTATACTGGGGAAAATAGAAGTACAAACCTTTCAGCCTCTTGTGCTTTTTTTTTTTTTTTCTCTTCTTTTTACTGAAAGGACAAATGTAAGTGTATTAGGGGGAGTAACTATTCAGTGTGAGGGTGCTAGCTTTACTTCACTGTTGCGCAGCTGTGCATTTCAGATCCAAGAGTAATTCCCCTTTTTTTTACTCTGTTGTATGTAGGTCTGATAGGGAAAGGATGAGAAAGATATATCTGTTGATGCTCAGTCGTTCTGCCAAGACATCCGATTTTCACCTTTTATTGTTACCACGTGGGGCAGGGGAGGTGTTGCAGTGGTAGCTTATATCCTGCTGTAGCTCAGTGCTAATTTCAAAAGTTGTTATTGATAGCATGTTTTGAAAAGAAATTGTGAAACAAAGCTCTATACATAAAGAAATATTCCGTTTCCCATCTGAGTAAGCATTTCAGAATTTGTAACCTTAAATACAGAAACTGAATTATTAAAGAAAAAGGTGTACACACAGCTGTTCTCCCAAAGAAATAAATAAAAGAGCAATATTCAAAACCTTCTAAAAAGTATTTTTTTTAATGAATGCAGCAATTTTCTGGGACTTCACTGTGAATTTCAAAGTTGGCTTCTATTATGGTTCATTTTTTGCTATGCTTGCAACTGAAAGGTGTAGTACATACCCCTGGGAGATTTCAGACGTGATAATTTTTACGCAGTCTACAGAACAGCTCAGCTGACCTTGTTCTCTCTACAGTCTCCGTAGTTTCCATTACAGAGTCCTCTGCCAGTACTGCTGTGATCTCATTTATATTCTGTGGAGCACCACTATTTATCTCTGATTTTTTGGTTCAGTTGCCAAACAGAAACAGCTGGCTTGGTCTGTGGTCTGCTGGCCAGTTTCCCTTGGGCTGGAGGGCACAGAGACTGCAATATTGCAAAGGGTGTGCCTGAAATATCACACTTGGTTGAGTCCCACCAGGAGGGACTCATATCTGAGTCTCAGTAGCACCCCTTTTTCCTGTCACCCTGGGAGGAGACCATACATAGGAGCCAACAAGACCTGCAGCGTCTCAGCTGGTGAGGTGTGAGAGAGTGCTAGGGGAGCCAACAAAGAACTACACTTTCATTCAGTATACTGTGATGATGTGGAGCATGCTGGAAGTGTGGCCTGGAGGAAAGCCTGTGAGTGTAGCAGAAATGTATAGTGAGGTTATGAAATAGTCTGTACCTTTCTGTACAAACTAGTAGATAGTACTTTTTTGAGAGTTTTTTACTTTTCTTGATCTGACAAGATCGGCAGAAATAGCCTTTGTTATTTCCATTCCTGATATGGAATCATAGAATCACCTAATGGTCAGGGTTGGAAAGGACCTCAAGATCACTTAGTTTCAACACCCCTGACATGGGCAGAGACACCTGACACTAAACCATGTCACCCAAGGCCCTATTCAACCTGGCCTCGAACACCGCCAGGGATGGAGCATTTGCTGCTTCTTTGGGGAGCCTTTTCCAGTACCTCACACCGTCACAGTAAAGAATGTCTTCCTTATATCTAACCTGAACTTGCCCTGTTTAAGCTTAAACCCATTACACCTTGTCCCTGATAAAGAGTCCCTAAGGTGCTGACGTCAAAAAAAAAAAAAAAAAAGGCAAAAAATCATGGGCGATGGAAGAAAGTAAAACAAAGAAATGGGGTCTATACTTCATTTAATTGTACCTTTTCACAGTTATACAGCATGTATAACATATACTTATCTACTCTAGTTATATCAAGCTAAAAAATAATGTTGGGAAAAATGTTGGGGTTTTTTTTTTTCTTCATTTCTTTTCCTGCTCACTTTTTCTATATTGATATTTTGGTTTGACTTTTGTGTTGCGAAATTCTCTGAGCTGGGATTATCACCTCCTGTATATTTTCAGAATGCTTTGTGCGTATGTCAGCCTGGTTGAAGCTTGCTATGTTGTGAAAAAAGACACATAGCTAGACTCACTGGGATGCTTCATTTGTGTTAAACTACTTTGGTGGTAGCTAGCTAAATCAGATTTATTGAAATTCTCAGCACCAGAGAAGTCAAACATGAATAAAGCATTCAGTAAACTGCACTCAGATTCATAATGCTAGACAGTTTACTGTGCAAAAAGATGGAAAAAATATAAATTTGAGAGAGGAGGGGGAATATAGGTTAAAAAAAATGTTGTAAGATTTCTAAAACAAACTCACAGCCCTATACACTTATTTCATTTGATTCACTTGCAGTTTAATAGTGAAGTGGTAATATTTCTTTACATGTTAACCCCACAAGACTTTTAGAGTGCATTTTATCATCATTTTTTACATTTTTCAGTATTTCTTTGAGAGAGTTATACAGTGAAATTGACTGACTGATCTAATAGCTGGAGTAAACTTAAATGACAGGTATTCCCCCCATTTAGCTTTTATCTTAATCTAAGATGATCCGTACAAATACGTGATGTAAATTCTTGATTTAAATGTATTGTCATAGATGGAAATTGAAGGAACAATAACACCTGGTTGCCAGAAATGCACAAAACAATTGATGTCACAGTTTATTGAATATGAAGATTATTTTGTTTGTTGTATATGTATGCAAAACCATGTCTGTTCAATTTTAAATTTCTATTTCACTACTACTAGCCTAGTTATTATATGATGAAACTGTTCAATAGGGGTTCAGTATGGACATTTCTTGCAATCATTTATATGCAGAGACTCAAAAATGTTTTTACTATTTTCCTACTTGCTTCATTTTCACTTCAAAAGATTTGTCTGCCTTAAAATAGTATTGACCTTATTTCTTTCCATTTTACCCCCTGATATGTGCTTTGCACTTGACTGAATTTTTTTTGCTATGTATACTTCTTTTTTTCCCCTCTCATTTTTTTCCTAAAGGATAGTAATAAAATATTTCCAGCCTGCATCTGTCCTTAGCCAATTAGAATTTTCATTTGCATATTATGTTTCCAAAGGACGCATAGAATGGATGCAGTGGTTTTCAGGCATAACTCTGGGATGTCCAAAAGGAAGGAAATTGTTAGTGAATTTTGCCTATCATCCTAAATTAGTACTACAACAATCCCTGCATGTCATTTTAAAATTTTTTTTTTAGAAAAGCATTAAAAAACAATTTGCTAAATTGTAGAAACAAAATAATATAAATTCCCTTAGTGGTATAGAAAATAGCATGACAGGAAAAAAACAAGACCAACAACCAAAAAAACTAACCAACAAAAAAAAAAACCCACCAAACCCCAAACAAACAAAACCAAAAATAAACAAACAAACAAGCAAACAAACAAAACCCAACAAACCACAAAAAACAACATTACATGTATCAAGTTTTACAAAACCTTGTAAGGAAACTAAGTAATTTTAATTTGTATGATACTGCAGTGTATTTGCTCTGTTATCTTTTGAGCTCTCTCTGTTATCTTTCAAGATAGCCTACCAGAATTGTTTACTTCTTGCTGTGAAAAAGTGCCTATTTCTAGTTCTGCTGAGATAGTATATATCAGACCTCCTCAGGCTAGCACAAATCAGGAATGACATGTGGCATATATGGGGGGGGGGGGGAAAAAAGTCTTCATGGGTTTAATAGCCTAAACCATATTTTTTTAAAGCCTGGGAAAAGTCATACTTTGCATATCAATATCTGTGGCACTGTTAGCCTCATTCTTCCATCTTTTACTTTACCATTTATCAATCACATCTTCTGTTTACTCCTCTCCCACAAATCTGGGGGACTGAACTATGGCCCACTCTCAAAAAGAGATCAGTTGTAATACAAGTCATGCTCTCCTGGACAGACCAGTCTAAGCCAATCTGTTCCCAGCAGAAGTGATCAGAGTCATATTTAGGGAGAGTATACAACCATGGTCTCTTTTGTTTGATCCATTCCCATAATTTGTTCTCCAAGTCTATGATTATCAGGGATTCTAACATGTCTCTCTGCTTATTCATTTCAGTATCCATTTGTTCTTTATGTATTCTTTCACACATGAATTTGAACCTGCTTACACCAGGTGCCTCCACTAATTTCTATGACAGCAAGCTGCAGAAGTTCACTACCTGCTGTGTAAAGAGGTACTTTTTTTATCTGATTTAAACTGGTTTCAATGACAGTATCCTAGTTTTAATGTCTACAGGTTTTGGTGAATAACAACTCTTATTCACTTTATTTATCACCCTAATGATTTTGTAGTCCTCAGTTACTGTTCCTATCAACTGTTCCCTCTTCAAATTAAAGCCCCAAACTCAGCCCCAGGGCTAACGAAATGATCAAATGATGGAAGAGCTGTGTGAGGAGAAGAGATTATATCACCATCTCATGTCTCTGTTCTGGTTCTGTGAGATGCATTTGGGAAAGTTCAGACTCCCAGAACAGCTGAGGCTGGAAGGGACCTCTGGATGCCATCTGGTCCACTTCCCCAACTCTAGTTATGACAAAGAACACCTAGCTCATCCCAGATTCCAGCATGAAGGTGGTACTAAGTCTTTCAGTGCGCACGGGATGGTAGAGCCATTGCGCTAATACAGCACAGAACCTGAAATGCAAAAGAAGCCTTTTGGGTTGACAGCAAGGCAACAGCATGGAAGTTTCGCACATTTTCCTGGGGTCTCCAATCCATTCACTGAGACATCAAACCCTCTTTCCACCTGCCATTAAGTCATCTTTTAATAGAGAGCCTCACTGTAGCTTCTGCATGCTACCATGGTTTCTTTGCATATATAGGTAAGCAATATGCTCACCTATATATGTAGTGTGTATATATGCCCATACACACACACCACTGATGTGTTTGCGAATACATGTATGTGCTTGTAACTAAGTACCCATCTAACATCATTCATTCTATCACTTTCAGAGTCAGCACATGAACTCTGATTTGCTGAGATGTCCAGTGCTCTGTGCCTTAGTCAAGACTTAATCACATTATTTTCCTTAAAATATGACAGACAATTATGATATGACAGTACAGAAGAAATGCCTATAAAGCACAAAGTGCAGGTGGCAGCTGCAGGACTATCCACCTGAGGTCACAGATGAAGTATATCAAATATATCTTCCACAGTTGATGTTTCTCTAGGAATTTGTAGTATGGCTCAGAACTGTAGGACATCATACAATAGCACATCATTGACACAATCTATAGCTCAGATATAGATAACAAAGGTGTACAAAAGTGGGACAAGATCCAGCGCCAGTTCAAAGATCCAAACCTACAGACAAGAAAATAGCTCACTCTAGTGGTACAAGCCAGTAAGACAATAAAAATACTCCACCTGGATGTCAGCCTCTCACAGCCTCGAGGCTGGGGAGAAAGGGCAGTATGAGGCCAAAGAAAAAGAGGATGAAGAAATTGGAAAAAAAGCGTAATAAAAGATGCAAATTGCATGATTGATGCTATTTCTGAGTACCTGTTAGATAGCTCTGCAACTGATCACCACAGCCTAAATCAGGAAAGCCTGATGTTCCAGGCATACCACACAACCATATGGCTTGCTCTGCTACTTAGAAATACCAGCAACAAGGTAATGCTGGGTCCCTTCCCTGACCAACAGAACACCTGGATGGACAGCCCAAACATCCTGTAAGTGCCTGCTTCAGGTCTGAAAGTAACAGCATCTTCCGAACCATTTCCTAACATGTCATACAGCAAACATATCCCCTGTTCACAGTAGTGTGATGCAGTATGTGGCTCTATTGCTTGGAAGATAAACAGCTGAACTGGATACCTCATTACTTGGTATCACAGTGTAGCTTCTTCTAATAACTTTTATCCCTGTTATTTTTTTGTTGCCTTCTCATTGCTATGGTACAGTGACACTCATTAACTAAAATAATTTGATTTCATTAAAACATTTTCAAAATACCTGTGTTTTTCTTTTTTAGATAAGAAAGTGCTGATTTTGCCACACTGGTTTCATTGACACTTTCAGAACAAACAAATAAAAAAACCAAACCCAGATGTTCCCCTAAAAACTGAAAATTATTGCAATTTCATACAAAAATATTACATTAGTTTAGCTTTCACAGTCCCACACAGTTAACAGTCACCATATTAAGGGAAATATCCTTTCTTTCACCACATTTTCTGGTTCATATTCTATAAAAAAAAGTAACATCAGTGGTGTTCCCCAGAGATCAGTACTGGGGCCAGTTCTGTTTAATATCTTTATCAACAATCTGGAGTAAGGGTTCACCCTTAGTAAGTTTGCAGATGACACCAAACTGGGCTGCAGTGTTGAGCTGCTTGATGGTGGGAAGACTCTACAGAGGGGTCTCAACAGGTTGGATCAGTGGACCAAAACTAATTGTATAAGATTCTGCAAAGCAAATTGGCAGGTCCTGCATTTGGATGACAACAACCTCATGCAACGGTACTGACTGGAAAGCTGCCTGGCAGAAAAGGACCTGGGGGTGTTGGCAAACAGCTGTCTGAACATGAGCCTGCAGTGTGCCAAGGTGGACAAGGAGTCTAACAGCACTCTGGCCTGTATCAGAAATAGTGTGGCCAGCAGATCTAGGGAGATGGTCATCTCCCTGTACTCAGCACTGATGAGGCCACACCTTGAATACTGTGCACTGTTTTGGATCCCTTACTATAAGAAAGACATTGAGGCACTGGAGGGTGTCCACAGAACAGCAACAAAGCGGGTGAAGGGTCTGGAGCCCACGTCTTATAAGGAGTGGCTAAGGGAACTGGCATTGTTCAGCTTGGAGAAAAGAAGGTTGAGAAGAAACCCTATTGCTCACTACAAGTACCTAGAATGAGGTTGTAGCAAGGTGCCTGTCAGTCTCTTCTCCCAAGTAACAAGTCATAGGACAAGAGGAAAAACTCAGGTTGCACAGGGGATGTTTAAATTGGATATTAGGAAAAACTTCACTGAAAGGGTTGTCAAGCATTGGAATAGGCTGCTTTTTTTTTTATCCAACCTACCATTTTCCCTGTACTCCCCCACTTGTTTATTACAGCTTTTATCTATTGTATTTACTTACAAGATTTTCAATGAAAGAACAGCATAGCAGTATTAGTTTTCTTCCATTTAGCCATAAAGGAATCTGGAGTTGATATATATGAAATGATTACTCCATTGTGACAGAGGATGAAATCCCAGTTCCACTATAACCAATAGCAAAATGGCTATTAAATTCAGCATGACAAAAATTACACTCACCACATTAAAAGAGAGCTTAATCAAAAGCACCAAGCATTCATTATTTCACATAGTTGCCATAACCAGCAAAGGCTCACTTGGGGTTACTTTCATTTTCGAAGGTGGTATTTTCAGAAGTGTCTACTATTGCCATAGAATTCAATTCGGGCAGAGTTTGGTCAAAGGTGAGCACTTCTGAACACTGCATCGAGATGACAGAATAAATCTAGGGTGGTTTTGGTTTGATTTTTTTTTTTTTTCAATTGCTCCATTATCTCTGTGCAGCTACCATTTTTCTATATCTATGGCAAGCATCATAATGGTGCATTAGAAATCGCAGAACAAGCCCCAGCAGAGCTGAAGCATCCATGCTGTGCTGTACAGACAGACAAGTTCTTATTCTCATTGCAGCCTAGTCCCTTCAGCCAGCTGCAAAATAGATCAACCTCAAACCACTTCAGCAAAGTTACAGTGCCTCCTGTTTCAGAGTCAGTTTTCCTGAGGATCTCTGTTCTTTATTCTTCTACAAGGTAACATGATACCCAGAGTGTATTAACAGGAATTTCATACCTTAGTGTCGCTTTGAAAGCTAACTGAAGCTCAAGTAATATATTAAGTATAGTTTTGCAGTTAATTGGATGACTTAAAGCCTAGTTGAAGACTGAATA
The DNA here is from genome assembly GCA_009867235.2 of Psittacus erithacus. Lineage (NCBI taxonomy): Eukaryota > Metazoa > Chordata > Aves > Psittaciformes > Psittacidae > Psittacus > Psittacus erithacus. The sequence continues at coordinate 16,799 of WYDI02002484.1, forward strand.
GAAAAATAATGAATAGCATTAACAGAAATCATAAGTTCTTTCAGTGATAAGTGCAGATAAGCAGCAGAAAATAATAATATATTAAGAGAGTTCATTAACAATTTCAGAAACAAATATTCAGTACTGAAATCTGCTGTTTTACTGGTATGCATGCTACCCTGAAAAAAATGTGATTTTATTTTCAGGAAATACCTGATTGGAATGAGTGTAAAAGAGAGCCAGACTCTTCTTAATGGCACCCAGTGGCAAGTCAAGAGGCTCTGTGCAGAAACTGAAACACAGTAAATTTCACTTAAGTATTAGGTTATTTAATATTATACATATATATATATATATGAGGGTGGTCAAATACTGTAAAAGGTTGTCCATATTAGTGCTTTCATCCCTGGAGATATACAAAACTTTACTGAACATGGCCCTGAACAGCCAGCTGATTGCGCTTTGAGCAAGGGGGTTAGACTAGATGATCTCAAGATCAACCCCTAAACTTAGTCCATCTGTGATTCAGTTGTTTTAAATCGAAAGCTAGATAAATTACTGTGGCTATATTAAAAATCCCTCAGATGGGTATCTGTGACATAGGGATCTCTCTACCATTAAGGTTAGCTTTGACAGAACTCCACATCAGAGTTCAGTATTTACAAAGGTAACGATGCTACCAGACTTTTTGCATATATAATTCTGGATACAGAACATCACTAAAACTGTTTGTCACAGCTGCAGAATTTGCAAAGGAAGTGAGTTAAAAAATGGAGAAAAATATATAAAAGGTAAATCTCTGTAAACATACTAGCCTAAATGTATCTTATATTTGAGTATCTTCTGGTTGTCCCTATATGCTCTGAGGTGATCTAAATGTGGAAACAAAAGAGTACATACTTCCGAGGTAAACCTTTGGGTTCCTGAGAAGAAGAGACTGCAGGAGCAAGTTCAAAAGAAAGCAAGTGGAGAAATGTAATCACTCATTATAGATTGAGGAAAGGGAGGCTGATGACAACTACCCTACCACTGCAACAGAGGTTCACACTAACTATTCAGTAGAAGCACCAGTTACTTTACTTTTAGTCTTTTCACAGAATCATAGAATGGTTTGGGTTGGAAGGGATCTGAAAGATCATCTAGTTGCACCCCCCTTGCCACAGGTAGGGAAACATTCCACTGGACCAGGTTGTTCAAAGCCCCAGTCAACTTGGCCAGGGACGGGGAAGCCGCACCTTCTCTGGGCAACCTATTCCAGTGCCACACCACCCTCATAGCAAAGCATTTCTTCCTAAAGGCTAATCTAAATCTCCTCTCTCACATCTTAAAGCCATTACCCCTTCCTTGTCCTGTCACTACATGTCCTTGTCAAAACAAGGAAATGAACCAGAAACAAGTAAACTAAACACAGCTGAAATTGTGTTTTAGTTGTTTGGGGTTACAGTTTCTGAACAGGGAAGAGAATTTGGCAGCTTAAAACAGATTACTGTTTTGGAGCTTGTTTTTTCTTCATGTAACTAGTAGTTTCATAGTTCATGTCTTTTTTTCAACACTATGTAGATAATAGAAAAAGGTCTGGCTGAAAAACTATTAAAGATCAAAGCCCGTTTTACAACATGAGGCAAACCTTTTGAATTCAGGTGTCAATTACCTGATTAATGTGTTCAAGTGCCTGCTCCTAAAAGTTCAAAGGTACTGTTGCTCTCACCAGTTAAAGCTCTGCAAAGAGGTGCAGTGGTAGTTAATCTCTGCCACTGGGAGATGACATCTATTTAATTCATATTTTATTCATCTAATTATCTATTTTGCCACAGTATTAGAAGATTTTACTTGGTATAATGCTCTTTATTTGCCTGCTGACTTTTGCCATTATAATTTGGAAAATTACTAATTTTTCTTTTTGCTTCTAATTATATGCAGAACCATAAGGTAAACCAAAATATTAAAACTTAATAAAAATTAAACCCAAAATACATATTAAAAAGGGGGCTAACTGACTGACATGTAACTGTTGCTATGACTTCTGTATCATATCACAGGTAAGTTGAAAAAATTGAAATTAAAATTAGAGTGAAAAAGAATCAGGCATATAGAAGATGAAAAAACTGGGAATAATTAGCCATAGAATCAAATATCTGTCTTATGCACATGTAATTTAATTCTTTCAGACCACACATGATAAATCTGACATTTAACTAGCTGTAGTTCTTACTGCATAGGCATCTTTGCCTACGAAAAATTTTTAAGGAACTGCTGTTACACAAACACAAGTGAAACCTCAGAGTACGTGAGAGTGATGGAATGAAAAGGAAAATGTGTTGATGATTATGGGAGGGTCTACTTGTGACCTGCTTGTTTCTGTAGGTAGCCGAGCTGGGGAAATGTAGGAAGATGTGGATGGGTTTCTAAGGTTGCAGTAAATCAACATTTTACTGCTTCAGTTGCAACAAGTTATGGTATTAATAGCATTGTGCCCAGTTAGGTGTTTTTGCAGCTACATCCAAGTAATTTTTTTTTTTATGTTCAGCATTTTCTGCGAGTCTAAAATTCAGGTTTGGTCCATCTTGTCTGTGTGTTTTGGTGGGGTTTTTACTTCTTTTCCTAAAGCAGAAGAAAAACTCAGCCATTTGAGACAAAACTGCAGCATCTTTAATAGTTTTGGTGCCACGAGTACAATATTTCAGTAAATATCCATTTGAAAATAGGCATACACTGAACAGTAACATAAAAAAGGAAACACAGGTATCTGAGACCTATAATTGTACGTCTAAAAGTTTGGTTTTCAGTCAGATGTGATAAAATAATATAGAATTCTTCCCAATGAGGTTCAGATAATTTCATTATAGAATATATTGGTCTTTCAAACTTTTACATTAAAAAAAAAAAATAAATTTTGCTAAGATTTCCCAACTATTCATTGGTGTATAATTTAAAACTGTGAGAGGCTTCTTCTTTTCTTTTTGTAATTCTGATGTATATACATATACAGATTAAAGAAGAGAGTTTGAGATCACTTACAAATACACAGACCCAGTGAGAAATAGTTGCCTAGTATGCTCCAGTTTTGCAGCACAGTTTTTTTGCTATAAAAATATATGACATGTTTTAGTATAAAATTGTTCAGTAGAAAGAAAATCTTCAGAATCTGCTTTTGCTTATTCATAAAACGCTAAGAAGGCAAGCAGACAAATATAAATATTTAATGAAGTTTTAAGGAAACTTACTTTCTTGCAGCTGAAAAGTTGTAGTTAATTCCTAGTCCATAAGTACAGTAAGTAATTAGTAATGATAAATGCCCATAAAAGTAAAAAAAAACAACAAGAACAAAAAAAAACCAAAACCAAAAAAAACCCAACCACTCTAAAATTAAACAGTGTATTGAAAGTTGCTTTAGTTTTGAACACCACTGAAAGCCTTGCAATGAAACGTCATGTTAGCGCCTCAAAAGTGAAGCTTAAATACAGTTGGCCTTCTGGCCTACAAGTGCACACTGCTTGGTCATGTTGAGCTTTTCATCAACCAACATCCCCATATCATTCTTCCCAGGGCTTCTCTCAATCCATTCTCCACCCAGCCTGTGGCTGTCCTTGGGATTACTTCAACCAATGTACAGGACCTTGCCCTGTTAGGAAAACTTTTTTTACCAGGAGGCTGCCAAGCACTAGAACATGTTACCCAAACTGATTGTGGGATCCTCACCCTTGCATATTTTCAAGATTTTCAAGACCTGAGAATACAGGGAAAATATGTTGTTAGTACTATGAGGAGCAGCTGAGGGGACTGGGGTCATTTAGCATGGAGAAAAGGAAGCTGAGGGGAGACCTTCTTGCTCTCTACAACTACCTGAAAGGAGGTTATAATGAGATTGGTATCTTTCTCGTTTCCCAAGTAGCAAGTGATAGGACAAGAGGCTCAGATTGGATATTAGGAAAAATTTCTTCACCAAAAGGGTTGTCAAGCACTGGAACAGGCTGCCCAGAAAACTGGTTGAGTCACCATCCCTGGAGGTATTTAAAAGATGTGTAGATGTTGCATTTAGGGGCATGGTATAGTGGGACTTGGCAATGCTGCATTTGCAGTTGGACCAAATGTTCTTAAAAGGATTTTCTGACCTACAAGATTCTATGATTTTAGGAATCTTAAGAAAGGAATGGTTTACTTCCAACAGGAACACATAGGTTGTACCTTTTGATCCCATGATTATGAAGCAGATATTGGATGAATTTAGGAATAACGCAGGAAGCAGACTATGGCCTACATTTCTCCTCCTTGCTAAGTAATCTAATTACACAGTATTAGTCATACCTCTTTTTTTTACATTCCTTTTAACAAATGTATCTTGAAGTATATTAATCCCAGTGAAAAATCTTTACTATTTGTCATGGGTTCAGCAGTAGCAGTCATTTTTTTCTCCTTCTTAGTGGCTGGTGCAGCGCTGTGTTTCTGACTTTCAGCCTGGGAACAGTACTGATAATGCCCATGTTTGTAGCTACTGCTTAGAATGTTTACAATTGGTCAAGGACTTTCTGAGCCTCATGCTCTGCCCTGGGAGG
>WYDI02002485.1:0-12027 GCA_009867235.2 Psittacus erithacus
AGCAGCCTTCCAGTATCTGAAGGGGGCTATAACCAGTGGAAAACTCCCCTTCCTGCAGCTGAAGCAAGTTGAGAAAGTGTTTTTGAAAATTCCAGCCTTGAACTTAAAAAATCTGATTGCAAACGCACAGCAGACATTTCCTGCGGGGGTCAAACCACGTAGCAAACAATGAAGAAAGCTTAATAACCTTCGTTCCTCTAGGTACATACATTAAAGATCTTTTCCGGTTGTAAAAGCTCACTCTGTATAAGCTTCACTTTGTGGCAGCTCTTTGCCTAATAGCTATGAAGCAAGAGTTGTTCTGCTCTACCTTGCACATTTATTCCTCAGTAATGGCATTGTGCTGAAAAGGCAAAGCTACAAAGTACTGTATCCACTTTTAAAAGCTAAGACACTGGGAAGTAAGCAGTTTATGGAAGCCAGATCGAAAAAAAGATTGGAACAGAGGAGTCCTGGTTCCTTTGTACAGGAAAAAGCATCCCCAGCGCTTCCAGATTAGCCAAGGCCACACTGCAAGTGTTGTACGCTTACAGAACTGCACAGCCTTCCGTTTTTAATTAACTCACAACTTGTGTTACTCAGCGGCCAGTGACTGGAACCCTACCGTGCTCAGACACAGCACAATCTGACCTGCAGAACTAGCGTCTAAAGGCTGACAGCAGGTGGAAGAAAAACAAGGTTATAATCCTCTTATCATAAAAGGGAACCAAGGTTCAGGAAAAAGCAAGCATTTTGCTCGAGGTGGCACAGAGATGTTGCAAACCTGTGAAGTGAACATAGGTTACTGAAGCTGTAGGCTACCATCTGAGAGCTGGTTGCACCCTCTTTTGTCAGGGGGAGTCTTCTATGACCTGAAAAATGTTGAGATTGGTTTGATATAAATAAAGACCACATTCAAAACAAAAGCAAATCAAGGAGTAAGAATTCACACACCTTCCCTTTCCCCACTGCCTCTAGAAAAGGTCTCAGCTGTATCAACATCTCCAATTAGCACCAAACATATCACAGAATCACAGCATGACAGACATGGGAAAGGACCTCAGGGTGCTCAGGAGAGCAAGTCAGGCTTTAAATATCTCCAAGGACGGAGCCTCCAGTATATTTCAGTGCTTACCACCATGCAGTCAGTCTACAGGCCGTGGATGAAATGACAGCGCTGGGACTCCTAAGGCAGCATTTTGCATCAGTGCCTTATTCTTTTATCCTGTGGTGAAACCAAAATCCCTTTTTCCTGGACTCTGCCAACCCAACTCAGGCAGCTGGAGCTGGCAAAGCCAAAGTCTACTCACTGTGAATAACATTGTGAAGTTTTGCATAGAAATACATCTAAAATAAAAAATGAATGACTCTTTGCATTCTGCTTATTTCTCCCTGCGGGCAAGTGTTAAATCAGTACCTTCATTAGCTGTAATATGTCACTTGCTCTTACTTCCGTTCAAAACAATTGCTTAATTCCCTTATCATGGGCAGGGAGGGAGGGGGGCTGGCAGAGCCAGCAATTCGTGCAAGGATGAGTAGCTTACACTGTGAGTAATGACAGTTCTTGATTACTTTGACCTTTCATCATTATAACTTTGCTTAATATTGTCATTAGAGTATGTGCTTCGTTTAACCAAAACTGATAAAAACCAGTTCCTTCACGGGTACTTTTATACACCAGACATGATTGAGAACTCAGTGAATGAGATTTCCATTTCCTTTTCTGTATCCTCTTTTTTTCAATGTATTTTAATTTCAACTCAAGAGAACTATGAAGTTAGGCCAAATGTCAACTTATCTGTATCCTTCTGGTTGGCAGATTGAAAGGTATCACTGGGACCATTTAGCCTAACTCCCTGGGATCATCATTCGGGACAAATAAGCACTTTAAAAAGGTGTGAAGGAAGGGGATGAATCAGGGCATGAAAAAGTATGCCACTGGTGAATAAGGAAGGCAAATCCAGTATAATAACTGAGGGAGCCTGAGATATGCCATGATAAATTTAGGAGTATCATGGTCACTTATCTGAAAATTCAAATATCACCTTCTGGAAAAATCTTTTAAGCAGTGCTCGAGATTTGCTTTTCCATACGTTCATCAGGGTAAAGATTTGGCTGAATGTTCAGAAATTCTCTTGATTCCACATCCAACGCGTTACATTACCTCATGCATGCAAAAAGCTAAAGTAAGGAACCCACTGTTAGCTGCTTGTCCCAAGCCGCCTTTCTTAAACACGCTCTTCCACAGAATTGTCTAGGGATGTAGAGAAGCTAATTGGAGACTTTCCTCTGTTCCTTTCTGTCCCTTTTTTTCCCCAAACAGCACCATTTTTTGGCTTTGCAGGCAGCAAGTTCCACAAAGAAATAACCCTATCTGTTTTAGAGGCAGATGAGCAGGAGTAGTCATCACTGTATGGAAATCATGCAAGTTGAGCATAAGATCAAGCATTCTTAATCTTCATCTACGCAGAACAATACAATTTATTTTTAGTTTACACTAAAGTGTGGTGTAAGCATGGCCCAATAACGGAAATCCCTGTTAAAGCAAGAGATTAACAAATGGCAGTTCTATCTGAAATGACCAGACACAAACAGAAGTCAGTTATGTACCTACGTAGAGTCATGAAATGGTGAATTACCCTTCTTGCTCCGCCCTGATCTTTTTATTTAGAATGTGGCAAGCTTAAGCGTCTGAATTCTAGAACCATACAACATAGCAAAGACTGCACATTTAGGAGCTTGTGAAGTTTATCAGCAAAGCCTAAAGCCTTACCTAATCCCCAAGAAAAGCATGCATGTCTTCTCCAATTATATTGCTCTAAATGCACAGAAGTCAAGTGTGTGCTTTGATTTGCAAGAGGCATCTTCCTTGGCAGCAGACAGGGGTTTGCCCCAGCCTTTATTCTGGAATCTCTACTCCTTTACACTAAGGCTTTCCAGCTAATTTTGTGCTGTAAAACTCTGCTTGCTATTTCTAGTAAACCACTGCATTTTCATTCTCCTTTTCCAAAGTACAGCAGTGTAAGTAAATCAGTACTTCTCACTACTAGAAGCACAATGTATCTAACACCTATAACTAACCAAATATCAAATCCTGTGGAAAGAAGATCCCTAAAGAAAATTGATTCTTAAAAATGAGTCTATCTTAGTGGGTCCAGAGAAAAATAGCTCAACCAGCAACCCTCAGCAAGATGTTTATCAAATATGAAGGCTCCTGACAATACTCACCCTCGTAAGTGGTGAAATGAAGTCATTTTTAATGGCAATAAATTACTTTTTAATGAAAGAAAATGTCAAATAATCTTTTCCTCAGATAACTTCAATATAGTGCAAAGCTGATGTCTATGTGAGAAATTGCTTGGAGTACAATACAGACTATTATTCTTAATCAGTCCCTTGCCAAGGCAGGAAAGAGTGACTGTTTATTTCTATTAGCATCTAATATTCAGTATCTGAAGGGGGCCTATAAGGATGCTGGGGATGGACTCTTCATTAGGGACTGTAGTGACAGGACAAGGGGTAATGGGTTAAATCTTAAACAGGAGAAGTTTAGGTTAGTTATAGGGAAGAAATTCTTTACTGTGAGGGTGGTGAGACGCTGGAGTGGGCTGCCCAGGGAAGTTGTGAATGCTCCATCCCTGGCGGTGTTCAAGGCCAGATTAGGCAGAGCCTTGGGTGACATGGTTTAGTGTGAGATGTCCCTGCCCATGGCAGGGGGAGTGGAACTGGATGATCTTAAGGTCCATTCCAACCCTAATTATTCTATGATTCTATGAAACAGAGCTAGCAGGGCTCTTACTGTGCTGGTTTGGCTGGGATAGAGTTAATTTGCTTCATAGTAGCTGATATGCAAGGAACACTTCCTTTTCTCCAAGAGCACACTATACTCTTTTATATTAATATGCCAATTACGTGAATTTTCTCCTCAAGTTTGTTGATAAATTACATCACATTTTATAAAATGCATGAATGATTTCATGTTCACAGACGTATTCCCCCTTTTTTTTATCTTATACATAAAAACCTAACATGTTTGGCAGCCTATGCTATGATCCCCTTTGTTACACCTAAACCCTGTAATGAGTAAATATCTCTTCTAATTTCTTAGTCTTTGTCCAAGTCAACAAGTCAGCATTGTTTATACTTACTTGTAGTTCATAATCCCATGCTGGTCTCGGTCCTGGATTAAAACTCTCCTCAATATATTTGCAAAACAATCTTCAGTTTCTCTTCCCTTTTTTGTGTGTTGGACTCTCACCAATCCATGAATGACTCATGAAATATTCAGGGGTAAATCAGTGAAAGCCCTCCTGACAGCACCATCTGCTCAGCCGTGCATTTGTCTACCAGGTACATCCCTATGCGGATGTGTTTTGCCCCTTCGCTGGAGGGACAGATGGAGTCCCCAGTCCTTCACTTTTTCTTCCAATGTCTCACAGCCATTTTCAGTCACTGTAGTATCATTAGCAGGGCTCACATGACTGAGCAGAACCGTTCCTTTGCCAGTGGTCTGGATGTGCATCAGCAACTTTCAGTTATATTTCAGCTTGCATTTTTCTTTTCTAAGTGTTTCTTAATCTAATCAGGTCTCAGGCATATTGGCATATTTATAGTTAGGTCTCAGTTCTTATTGGCTATATTATACTATCTTTATATTAGCATTTATTACTGGTTTTCTGCAGCTTCATCATTAGTACCCTCAACCTTAAATTTTATTACTAATCAAAACAAAGTCTAGTAAAGAATGAGAACATGCTAACACAGATAATCATGACCTCTATAAACTTTCTAGGCAGTGAAGTAACTACTGTATGTCAGCACATCGCCATGCAACTCCCTCAAAGATTTTCTTGGCTCTAATTTTTCACAGCTTGCATTTCCTAAACTCCTCAGTAAAAAGGAATTTGCCATCAGTGACCAGTTAAAGTTCTCAATTAATTCCAACTTTTTTTCCCCTAGAAGTACTGTACTTGGCTTCCTGCTTTTGCCTGTTACAACTCTAATATCATGCCATGAAATCCGCAGTCCTTACATGTTTCAACAGAGATCTCATATCCCATCTGTTGGCACAGAATGCGAAGTGGTCTCAGACCAGTAACTGAGCGCTGCTGACAGCTTTAGTTGGTTGAGGTTCAACACAGGGCACTGGTTCATTGGTATAATTGGATTACCAGGCAAGGACTGAAAATCACACAGCTCCTAGATTGTAAAGCCTGACTAATCAAGTGTAAGCACTTCTCTTGCTGTATCTCCTTAATTTTATGAGTCGCTCTTCTTTCTTTATTAGACTGAACAATGGCCAGATAACTCATCGTCCCTGACAGACAATAACAGTGAAGAGCTCTGGAGAAGTCCCAGTGAACAAAAGCTGGACTTCTTTTATTTCACACATTTTCTATTTCTATTCCTTCCTGCATCCTTTTTTTATAGACTAGAAAGCATCTCTTAAGTAAAAGTTACTTTGCCAGCAGTTCCTTTAAATTATTACAGGATCCTAGATCTACTAAACAGGAGGAATGACACAAGTTAATATCCTTTTTATTTCCAAAATCAAAGCTACTGTCTCCCATGCCAGTACCAAAGAGTGATAAAACAAAACAAACTTTGGCTTGCATCCATGTTTACAGCCTTGTGTATTTTCCTAAGCTACAATGTGGTGACACTGATCCACTTCACCCTAGGGAAACTTCCAAAGGAAATCTCTTTTGAAATGCCTTTTATGACTTATTTTAGATATGCTGTATTTAGAGTTCCCAAGCTTTTTCCAAATTATATTTGTTGAATGACATAGTTAAAGATTCCATAGTACTCAATTCTAGTAGAATTTGGTAAACTTACACTTCAAAGGCCAAGTCTTTACCCCTAGTGTGCTAAGGCCATTACTTTATTACAATCTTACTTTCGCTTTCTACCTTGTTGCTTGTCAAAATCAATTCCAATTAACAATTCCAGCTTAATATTCCTCTGCAGTTGACATCTCCGTTGCAGGAAGCTGCTACACTTCTGTAGGCAGCATGCCAACTTCATTATTTCAAGAAGCTAGAGTCTAAATGAAGAGGATTACTCAAAGTCTGCTTCTTTTTTGTCTTCATTTCTGGTAGTCCGAAAGAAATCTCAGTAAGGTTAATGCTTCAGGCAACACCTATTGAGAGCACTAGATCACCTGCAGTACAAATTATCTGGTTTCCATTATTTGGAAACTTTAATCTCCACACAATATATCAGGAGTATGGGCGTAATTTAAAGGCACATTCTTGTGGCTGTGAGGAAGCTTCTTATTTGTAATGTCATAGTCTTTATTCCTCACTGTAGATGGTAGAAGCCCACGCGCAGCCCCGCCAGCAGCTGAGTCCTGGCTATACTGAGCTCTTGTCCAAGGATAAGCAATTTAACTACTGACACCAAACTGGCAAATTAACAGCAATCACTCAGGAGCTGACTACAGTTACAGGAGGTGGTTTCTCCATGATATTCCCATTAGAGAGAGAAGAACCAGCAGCCAGCAACCTGTAGTACAAAACTTGTAGTTTTATTCTTTTGTGTAGCAGACACCTAATACACACACCTGCATTTTGGTAGTACCCACACGTATATATGAAAACCAAGTGGTTAATGGACTCGTTGTATATGTAATGCTCTACCTATCTCTTTCTGGCTGCAAACTGTTTTCCTTTAAGCATCCAACAAGTAAGCAATTTCTTCCAGTGGTCCTCCAAACTCAATACTGGTGTAGCATATTCCAGGTCCCCTTTGGCAATGAATGGTTTCCATTTATCCCTGTGGTGCAATCGGTTTTTTGCACCCCTGCCAAAACTCTGAGGTACCCCATTGGTAGTGATACTTCCAGGGTCACTCCCAGCATACACTGTTACTTCCATTTCTTTTACTAATTTCAATGTTAGTGACACTTCCAGTAATTCCTGCAAAACATGGAATTTGTCACAGAATGCTAGAAATACTGAGTTTGGAAGGGATCTCTGGAGCTCATCTGGACTCAACCAGCTCAAAGGACTAGACTCAACTTATCAGGGCCTTGACAAGTAGTTTTGAATGTTTCCAAGGATGGAGGTCCCTCAGACTCTCTGAGCACCATTCTAGTGCTGCACAACTCTCATGGTGAGGACTTCTTGCCTTCTACTGATTCAGATTCCTGTGTCACAACTTCTGTTCATTGCCTCCTGTCCTTTCACTGCACACCTCTGAGGAAATATTGGCTGTATATTCTCCACAACTCTCCTTAAAAGAGTTAAAACCTGCAACTAGATCAACCCTTGGCCTCCTTTTCACCAGGCTAATTGTATACAGTCCCCAGAAGTCATACCCATCTCCGTGTTAATGGTCCTCCACTGTGCTCTTTCTTGTTTGTTGATACCTGTTTTGCATCAGAGACCCCCAAACCAGACAGGCTAGTGCAATTCCTCTCTCTTCTTCCATAGTGTGAATCCCAGAAGTTCAATGTCTGGAATCACAGCTTGGTTTTGGTATTGCAGAGCATCCAACACCATGGGGCTCTGCACCTGCATGGGTTTTGTCTAAAAAGGGGTAAAAAGGCTACAGGCTTCAAGCCTGGAAGAGTTTAACATGCATGAAAAGCACACAGACAAATGCCTTCAGGACTAATGCATCAGACAAACAAAACAGGACTTAAATTATTAGAATTATTGATGAAAGAAGAAAATAGAAAGCCATTAGGATATCTAAATTGTGGAATATTTGTAAAGCATGAAAGCCACTTCCACATGCTGAGACCTGTCAAGAGTACAGAGACCATAAGTTAAAACCTGTAAAATTAATCAAGCATGTTGTTTCTGTAGGCAGAAGACAGCTGGCAAGTGACCCTCACCTCCCTGCTGAGCACCAGGCTGACTGCTGTGCACATTTACCTTCTACTTTCAGATTCATGAGCCATTTCTCAGCCAGATGGAGGAGACTCAAGGCTCCATCCACAGGCGCGGGGGTACCAGGTGAGTGGTGCAGGCTTTAGCTGTGCCCTGCAGCTGAGCTGGAGAACTCAGAAATTAATCAGAGTATCACAGTCAGGGGAGGCAGGAGGTACCTAAGGACAGCAGCTCCAGCCCAGCAACCTCCTCGCACAGCTGAGAACCTTGGAAGGAGCTGGGCTCTACAGAGCATCTCCTTCTGCATGCTGTTAACAGGGACTTATTTATAGCTGCTGCCTAAAACCTGCCTTCACAGAAGGGATATGCACATAGGAATTACATCATTTTCTTTTGTTCCTATAGAATTATTTCACCATGATATAAAATCACACAAAAATAAAACTTTAAAACATATTTTTTCTGTAGTACTATATATATATTTTATAATATGGTTCAGCATGTCTTACTCTTAAAATCAACCCTTTTTTCTCCAATGTGATAAAAATACAAAAATTAACAATGAAATAGACTGTTAGTCTGAACTGTCTGACTATGACTGACAGAACGTACTTTGGAAAGGTTCATTTTATTCTGCAACATGAGATGAGAAACAGTTGTCAGCACTCTCCTGCAAGGCAGCCACTGTAATTTCTGTTTCATAAGGATGCAATTACTGTGAGATGTTAAATTCCCTCTAAAAGATGCTTGAACTCATTGCAGGGCCATTATAATTTATCAACATCACTTCACAGAGATCTCAATGATTTTCTTGCCATTTGGTTTCAGATAATATGGTCTCAATGACTTCAAGTTTCATTTAAAAGTCAAATTAAGATTAGACCTCCAGCATGGCTAAATTCTGACCACCCACTTTGATGTGAAATTATATGGTAGGTTGATAGAGCCCACACTCTTAAGCATATTGCATCGTTTCAAGTACCCAGAGAAGTAGACAGTTTAGTCTAGAAAGGCAAAAAAAGACAGTAATGGAAATCAGTTCAGGACAGGAATCTTGGATGACAGTTGTCCAGCTCAGAGAAGAGAGAAACTGCAGAGAGCAGTATCTTTGATGGAGTATTTCTCCAGTGTTGGGATATAGGGCAGATATTAATTTATACTTGGTATATTTATATAAGTTTAGTTAGCAAATCTTCACAAGTGCGCTGGTTTTAGCTGGGATAGAGTTAATTTCCTTCATAATAGCTAGTAGTAGGCTATGTTTTCAGTCTGTGCTGGAAACACTGTTGATAACACAGGGATATTGTAGCTGTTGCTGAGCAGGGCTTACACAGAGCCAAGGTCTTTTCTGCTCCTCACACTACCCCACCAGAGGAGGCTGGGGGTGCACAAAGAGTTGGGAGGTGACACAACAGGGACATCTGACCCCAACCGACCAATATCTCTTTGGAGATATCAAAAAATATCTATACAAGGTGCTGGGCAATTGGAGCTCAGTCCTCTCCAACCTCAACCATTCTGTGATATCATCATTCTGTCTGAAAAGGAGTAATAGTTTATTTCCCGTATATAATCTTCCAACGAGCCTGACAGTGTCAAAATCAGGTCATCTCATCACATTACTGAAGGGTGGGATTGTTACACTGGGATATCATCGGCGGTTTAGTGATTGGGAGTGAGCATCATGTGCAGTTGGGATGAGGGAAATCAGGATTGCCAGGTTTTATTCCTAGTATTACTGCCGTTTTGATGGATGAAATGGCTTAACCTCTCTGTGTCCTACTTAATCACCATGAATAATGTAAACACGTTTTATTCCTTTGTATAATTACCACTGAACGTGGTTTATCAATTAATGTCCTTAGCAGGCTTGCAGATTATTATGTGAAAGGCATCGCATGTAGTATGAACATCAATTATTGAAGAAGGTATATTAACAGGAGATAGAGATTAGCAGGAGAAAAATATTAAGGACCAAATTAACACGTGGTTTTATGGGGTTGTAGAACTGGGTGACACAAATATTGCTTATCAGGTAAATACAAGCTATAGAAATGCACGTGTTTGCAAGTATTCAATATTGACAAACACAGCACATATTTGACCAAGTCCCAGGCTGTCCCCAAACCTCAGAATAAGAAACTGAGTCAAAAGGGTGAAAGCTCAAAACTCTGAAAAATTAGTCAAAAGTTAGTCCAAGTTAGTCCAAATTAGTCTAAAAAGTTAGCCATCATCATTAAAGCAGCCTTCCTCATGCAGACACTTCAGCCACATATTCTTCTTTCCCCTGAGCAAAAATCAGCACCACTGCTTTGAAATAAGTATATGAGCATTAAATCACAGAATCAGAGAATGGTTGAGGCTGAAATGGACCACCAGTGATCATCTAATCTAACCTCTCTACTCAAGCAGGGTCACCTAGAGCACATCACTTAGGTTTGTGTCCAGACAGTTCTTGAATATCTCCAGGGAAGGAGACTCCACAGCCTCTCTGGACAGCCTATTCCAATGCTCAGTCACCCTCACAGTAAAGATGTTCTTTCTCATGTTCAGATGCACTTCTTATGGTTTAGGAGAGAGTACATTGCCCCTCATCCTATTGCCTTACCACTGAGAGAGTCTGGCCACATCCTTTTGACACCCTGCCTTCAGACACTTATATATAGATATATATGTATTTCTCATGTGTATGTGAACCTCATGAAGTTCAACAAAGCAAAGTGCAAGGTCTTACACCTTAGCTGGGACAGCTGCAGGCATGGCTACAGGTTGGGCAGAGAAGTGATTCGTAGCAGCCCTGCAGCCAAATGGCTCATGCATGAAGTCTGTTCCTGAAGGACTGCATCCTATGGAGGGAACCCGCGATGGAGCAGCTCGTGAAGAACTGCAGCCTGTGGGAAGGACTCACACTGGAGAAGTTCATAGAGGACTGTGTCCTGTGGAAGGGACCCCACGCTGGAGCAGGGGAAGAGCTTGAAAAGGAAGGGATAGCAGAGATTACATGTGATGAACTGCCCTCAATCCTGTTCCCCATCTTCCTGTGCCACTCAGGGGGTGGAGGTAGAGAACTCAGGAGGGACACTGAGCCCAGGAAGAAGAGAGGGGTGAGGGTAAGGTGTTTCAAGATTCTTTTCTCATTTCTTATTATCTTACTCTGTTATTAACTTGCAGCAAATTAATTTCCCCAAGTCGAGTCTGTTTTGCCCGTGACAGTAATTGGTAAGTTATCTTCCTGTCCTTATCTTGACAGATGAGCTTTTTCATTGTATTTTCTCCACGTGTCTTGTTGAGGAGGGCAGTGATAGAGTAGCTTGGCGGGCACCTGGCAGCCATCCATGGTCAACTCATCACAAGCAGCTCATGTGAACTGAACTTGTTATGCCAAGCCTCATTATGCTGTTCTTACCAGAACAGCAGCATAACAAGGTTTGGCATACTCATCCTGAGAAACAACCTGACCTGTATCCATGAGACTTGAGCCTGTAGTATCAAAATCGTAACACTGCAGTCAGCTTGGAATTTTCTCCTTTTGGGGAAGTCTGAAGAAGTAGGCGATACAATGGCTTGGTCAGTAATCAAGAATCTTACCCAAATAAAAATAACAGAACTGATACACTGTTGGTTCCCAGTAGACTGTGTCTTCCCCTTGGAGGGAAGGGATTTGGAGGTAATCTGTCCCAGTTTCCCCTAAACCAAGGGCAGGCTTTCGAACAGGAGGTAGATTGGAAGCCCCCCATGGTGTACCATACCCTAATCCCAGTGACCATTAGTAGTTAAATGTATTTCTATCCTCTTCAATCCACTGCTTAATTTCTGTTAAACCATTAGCTAATCAATGACTACCTTTGAACACCAGAGTTATGCTCATCAACTTTAAATAAATCAATAACATATAAAATTCCTATTGGCTTGGGCAGGCTTCCAAAGAGGTAATTTAGAAACTGATTTTTCTAGGGTTCAATTCTAGCAATTGGTAAGGGCACAAAAAAACCCCTCAGCTTCCATCAGTGCTATAAATGTTTTTATAGAAACATTAAAGTAACATTTTCAAGGGAGTTCAGCACTCCAGGTTCCCAGCCTGTCTGAAAAACCTGCTACTTGCTTAGTACTGAAATACCTGCTGAGCACTCACACCAGTCAGTACCTTTGAAAGGCAAAAACTCTGTGCCGCCTACCACAGGCAGAAGGGGACTGTTCAGTACTCAGTACC
>WYDI02002486.1:0-18354 GCA_009867235.2 Psittacus erithacus
GGGATGTGTACTACTAAATAAATGGCATTCGCTGGATCACATTGATCGGCTCAGCGTTGTCCGTGACTCCCGCGCCAACAAGTTTAAGGAGTTTATTTTATCTGTAGACATAATTTGCAGCAAATAGATACAGATATATTTTGTAAATAAAGTCTCTAATGTCTCTGCCACATTCCTTAATGAGTTTGGTCTCAGATTGTGGATGCTCTACAGAAAGGAATATTTTGAGTGGTTCTGTATTTGAAAGGAGTCTGGAACAGGGCAGTTGTGGTACAAAGCATACCTCGTAGAGACTCTTACACAAACAGATAAAGAATACAGACAATAATAACAATATCCACTAGTATGTTAAATAAAGGAGAGCCACCTGCAGGTAGCTGATAAACATATTAAAGAAACTTGTGAACATTTGCAATACTCTGTCCCCATTTATCATCTGGTGAAAGAACTAGGCCTTAATTCCAGCCTTACTTCATTGTGAGTGTTCTAAGAGCAACCTAAAATAGAAGTTAGTAAGCTGAGCAGGAGGCCTCTGATAGCTAACATAACATTAGTACATGCAGAGTATGGCTGGCTTTTTTCCACTACTTCTTCCAGGTAGTTTGTAGTATTTCTGTGAGATAGAGAAAACAAAACAAAGCAAAACAGAAAATGCAGGAGAAAACTTTCCCCAGATATCTGCTGAAATATATGCATTTCTTATTTCATATTAAAAATAAATATATAAATATATAATAACAATAATAAATACATACATATATGCATATGTAATCAAAACCCACTCTGTAAGGTGCAGAAAGTGTACAATTTTTTTTTAATTTGTCTTGTTTCTGGTCACTTAATATGAATGTTGACTGTGACATTTCAAGATCATAAATTACTTTCTAGTAAGCAAAACTTCTGCTTTTCATATTCACAGTTTAAAAATAAAAAATAAAAATACATACTCCTTTTTCCCTTTTTAATGGTTAATTAGGTCACTAATCATAAGAAATTCTTGAGAGGAAAATGAAATGTTGACATTTTGCAATTATTTGCTACTGTGAATAATACATAAACACACTACTTATGGTTAAAGTGGCTTTCAAACCCTTTTTCTGCCATTAGGGCATGAACTGACTGCAGAATCAGTGTATTTTACTTGATATATTGCCACATTATCTACTTCAGTGCTTCCATTTAGTTTGGGTCACTTACATTTCATTATACTATACCTTGGCTGAGTGCAATAAAAAAAAAAGTTTATTGCAACTGCAAGCTCCTAATTAAACATCAGCTGTAAACTGAGCTACCCATTACAGATTGTATATATAAAAAGATTGTATTCTTGGGAATCACTCTATCATGCAACATGATTAATATATATGTGTCCTTGTAAATAGGAGTTGATGTGCTATATATGTAATGGATATGATTAGCTTTTTATTGAGACCCAAGACATCAAAGATAAAGGGATACATAGATTTCTCATTCAGCAATCTTGTTAAATATAATATAAGCATGTATATCCATACACAGATAACACATGCAGAAATGTGTTTGGTTTAATACAGTGTTCTTAGCTGCTATCACTCCTGGCACAGATGGATTTGAACTTATAAATACATGTCCAGGGTAAAATTAACCTCATATAGAAGAGCAAAAAAGAAGTTAAGTCAGTGGAAAAAAAATCTATTTCTTACAAATAGGAGGAAACTCTGCTTCAGACCTTTCTCTTTCACAAAACACTGTAAGCAGGTTTAACACCTTGAAGCAGAAACTTCAGATGGAACTCACGAAGGACACATTTCAAGATCAACTGGTATTTTATATAGAAAATATAGTTTTAATTGGATCACTAAAAACCAGTTTAGCCTTAATTTATATATTGCACATATTAGTTCTTTTGTTTCCCCTTTAAAAGTAATCTTGTTAGAAAAGTTTTGACCAGTGGAGTTGTTTACCCCAAGACTGCAATTTTGTATAGTAAGGAATAAAATGACAATAAAGTTTAATCTCCAGCTTCTGTCCATCTTTCTTCCTGTTTATGTATCCCCTTCAATTATACCAGTATAAACTGTTTGTGGAATCATGCAGAGAACCATTTTCAGCAATTGACGTGATTTCAGAAAATACATATTTTTTTTTGTGCTTTGTTGTTTGCATGGTATTTTTAAAAAAATTTCTCAGATCTATGGGTATTTTATCAGGTAATGGAACATAGGTCAATTACTGAACTATATACTGAGGAAAGAGTGATGAAATAATCCAGGCTGACATCCATGAATCATTCAATTTAATTTTAGTTCTAGTCAGTGAGGCTGCATGTTGTTGTCCATGGACCCATAAACTTATAATGCAGCAAGATAATTCTATTTGGGGACCTTTCAAATGTCAGGTGGAAAAAGTGCATGCCTAACTTAAAAATACAGATTAAGTGTTTAATTTTGGGATGGATTAATCTGGACTAGCATATAAGAAGCTAAAATATTTCATTTTTCCGAATAGAAATGCAGAAGTTTGTTATTTGAAGATGTGACAATGGGATTTGGGTTGCACAAATATAATAACCCTGAATTGTGTTATTTTACCAGGGTTCAGACTAACACAAAAAAAATGTTCAGTATTTGACCACTGAAAATCAGATTTTCAGCTATGTTCATTATTGGAGAAAGAACATCTAAGAAATAAATGCTAATAAATATTCCTGTCCTGGAAGTTTGACATTAGTTATCTGCTGTTGCCACATTATTCACAAAACTCAGGTGTCTGAACTCAGACTGGGGTGTCTTCAGAGTCCAGTACTGCCCCATTTAGCTGGACAATCTTTCTTCCTTACTTCCTGACCCCAACCTTGGATAAGAGAGGAAAAGATTTAAAAAGCATCCTTTTCCTTTTCTGTTTGGAAACACAGCCAGCCTTGCAAAAAGTCATCGTAACAGGCCTAAACAGAAGAAAGAGTAGATCAATTGTTGTTTATATGTCGACTACCTTTCTTTCATTAGCTTGTTTAAAGCATTTTTCAATATAATCCATACAGAGACTGTTGGTATAGTTTCCACATCCCACTGTTTCAGCTGGTGGAAGTCATATGAAGATATTGCAGTTTCTCCAGCTGAGCATCTGGCTCTGTTCTTCTTCAGGAGTGAAATTTTAAAAGAGAAAAGAGGGTTAAAAAGAGAGGTTGCTTCCATTAAAGTCTGTCTCAAACTAACAGCAAGCTGTCATATCTAAAAACAAACAAAAAACAAAATCCCCAAACATGGATTTGCAGTCTCTCACAGAAGTGCTGTAACAAAGACAACAGCTTGACAATGGCAGCTGCTGCATAAAGCAAAAATGAGAGGACAATGTCATTTTTAATGATTTTTTTAAATGAAAAATTAAACAAAAATAAACGAGATGTCCTAGGTATTTTCTTTTTTTTTATTTCTTTTTTTTTTAGAATCTGTCTCTCTGTCTTATTATCCGTAAGCAGCAATGCAAGCAAACGACAGGAACATATGCTGGGAAGAGTCTGAAATTAAACAAATCAATAACGGAATAATGGAAGAGGGATTATTTTTTTTAAGTTTCGTGCAAAAGCCATGCTTTCTGTGTCTTTGTGTGAAACTTTACAAAAAAACGTGTACACATCCATCCATATATATACATATGCATGCACACACTCACAAAGAACACATTCATATATTTATATCTTCACAAATTTTCATGCTTATAAATTTAAATCCATAACAATAAACACACATATGTAAATACTATATTTATAAACTAATATTTGGAGGTGCAAAATTTTCAGAAGGGCATTCTCAGTTATTTTTAGAAAGCAAGAAAGCTGTAAAATAAGATGCCATATACCAAGAAAAAAGGGGATTCTATTTTGAGATGTTATTCCCAGTTGGGTTTTGATTTTGATTGGGTTGCTTTTTGATTTTTTGTTTTTTCTTCAGTAACTTATAAGAACAATTTAGATCATTTAGATGCCTTCATACTGCCCTTAAGTTGTATGTTTCTATCTGTCTTGCTGGAAGTACAGAAAGGTCTTTTTTAGAACAACTCAGTCCTATTCAGTGCAATTTCTTACAGGCAGAAAATCTCCTTCAAGAAAAAAAGGCTTTTTCTTGAATCTAATCTTTTTTCTCAACACTTTCATATCTTAAAGGTTGCCTGAAAGTTATTTATTTGAGACAGATAAAGTTTTTAGAATCACCATTAGCATCCTATTCTCATTTCACTCAGAATTATCCTGTTTGGATTTAAGTATTTAACAATATTATTAAAGAGCTATTACTTAATTTTTAACACCATTAAAAGAAATCAAAGGCCTTTTGTTATATACTATTCATAATTTTATTACTTTATTTATTTTTCAAAACCCAAAATAACCTGGAGTTGATGGAGTTCAATTATTTTCAAATTACCTGTATTCATTTGGTGTATCATATGTGAATATGGGGGATTTGTTCTAAAACTTTTGTTGGTTAACGGGTTCAAACTTAAACAGGGGAAGTTTAGATTGGATATAAGGAAGAAGTTCTTTATTGTAAGGGTGGTGAGGCACTGGAATGGGTTGCCCAGGGAAGTTGTGAATGCTCCATCCCTGGCGGTGTTCAAGGCCAGGCTGGACAGAGCCTTGGGTGACATGGTTTAGTGTGAGGTGTCCCTGCCCGTGGCAGGGGGGGGCTGGAACTAGATGATCTTAAGGTCCTTTCCAACCCTAACTATTCTATGATTCTATGATTAAGTGAAATACCAAAAAGCTTTCATTTATTATGCTTCACTAAGCATGAACAAAAAGGCTTCTTGTCTGTTAGCACTCCCATAACACTCTTGGTCGTACAGGGGAAACTGCTATGTAGTTATATTGTAGTTGCATATAGCCATAAAATCATAGACTCGCACAATACCAGGTTGGAAGGGTTCTCAGAGATCATCTTGTCCAACCTTTTTTGGCAACACATGGTGTGGACTAGGTGTCCCAGCATCCTGTCCAGTCAAATCTTGAAAGTGTCCAGTGCTGGGGATGTGTGTTGTGTCCAGTGTTGGGGATGTGTGTCGCGTCCAGCTCCAGCTGTAAATATAAGAAGAATGATCTTTTCTGCATGTTTGAAAAGGTTTTTCTGTTGGTTTTGTTTTGCTTCTGCTCATTACTACAGCAGTGCTTAATCAGCAAGTGAGAGCACACCAGCACCACTGTGAAAGAGAAGTCAGCATAGCTCTCTCCTATTTTCAAACTCATTCTTTGAATCACTGGAAGCTGTTAATTTTTTGTACAAAATGTGTTTCCTGTTTGCATTTTTACCTTTCCAGTTGTGAAGATCACATCAGCACAAATCATTTCAGCAGGGTGATATCTCTTCTTGTGTCTAAGCAAACTGTGTTGAGCATTACTGCAATGTATATAATTACCCTTAGCAATAAACGCAGTCTATGTACGGAGGACAAGAAGAACAAACTGTATGCCTGCTAGCAGGTTGCTTTCCTTATATTTTTTTCTCATCAGTGGTGTCAGGGTACTAAGGAAGAGTCTTCTCAGAAGGTCTGTTATGAGATAGTTGGGCTTCTGCCTAAATCCCAGTTTTGAACTGGGCCAGTAAGGAGACATTGACTCAGTGGTTCAAGAATAGCTGTACAATGAATTTTCTTGTCTCAGGGGATTATACTGAAATCACATCAAATGCTGCCCATGCACACAGCAGGGTGCTGAGCACAGCACTGCAGAAAAAAAGAGGATGGTGGCCATAGAGGACACAGAGCATTCTGGGGTGCTTCTATGGGAGTGCTTCATTAACAGATATGAGACAGGCTGAGAGGTGCCAGTGAAGTAAAGACCTTTTCTGCCCATGTTATAACTTCTGTGGTCTCATAGTTGTCAATTCAGTAGCACCCCACCAGCAGTAAATTTACTGTCTCCCCCTGCTTCTTTTCTTCCTATTTTTTCCTTTTAAAAGACAGCTGAGAGTTCAAACAGCTTGAAAAAGACACAATTGCACCTAGGCAAAATTCCCCCAGACAAAGGCCAAACTAAAGGCAAAGACGTAGAGACAGGAACATGTTTCCACACAGAATGACCTTTGCTGTGAGGAGGGGGGAGAGGGGAGATGGGATTGTTCACACACTTCAATCTTAGTCTTGATAGGTGGGTTTTAACTCTTCATTTTCCCTACACTTCTACCCTCTTTTCTCCCACTAACACCAGGGAGCCTTTTCCTGTCTGGGGTTCTCCTCATTGCCCTTTTCCTTGACTTTGTCTTGTCACTCCGACCACAGCCTTGTTCTGCCAGATACGTTTCATTTTCTGCATGACTTCCCCTGGATGGGCATTTCAAGCTGTGATTTTTAAGCTTGATCTCACACTGTAGATCCTGTTATCTCAGTAAAAAGCTTTAAAGTTCAAAGTGAGTTGGATGAACAAGACTTAAAAAGCAGTGTAAAGTCTAAGCAGTCTCTGAGTGGGAGAAGTTCAGAAAAAAAAAAATCAAAAAAATCTGATGTCTTCCATGATTTTATATGGAAAGAGAACAATTAAAATTCAGGATGCTATTTTAGGGAAAAAATGTTACAAGAGTTATGAACAGGTCTGAAGAAGTGCATGTGCCTATGGTTCTGTGTCCACTCAGAGCTGCCAAGGGACTCTTGCCACTTGTAGCCCCAAGGCTTCTTTTATCAGACAAGTTTATTCCAAAGCCATGGGACCCCACAGCAGTCTGCTAGACTTTAGACTAACTGTGTTCAGCAGAAAAAACATGGATTAACTAGTACATTATTAGTAGCTACATGAAGCAATTAGATAATATCTCTGGCACAAGCCCTGGTACAAGAAACAAGATGATGCTGCCTTATTTATCATTGATGCAAGTTCTGCTCTCCTCCACCTCGACCCTCTGGTGCAGTTGTATACTCTGCCCTATTGCATGGGGGCTTTTGTTAGTCTTTCTAGGACAGAGACATCTGCATATATCTACATGCAAGATCTGTTCTTCTTTGTTGTGATGGATTGCTGGCATGCCGGTCACACTTTTGTTAATATAGGCCAGGATGTTGCTGGCCTTCTTGGCTGCCTGGGTACACGCTGGCTTATGCTCATCTCCGTCAATCAGCACACCCAAGTTCTTTTTTGCTGAGGAGCTTTCCAGCCACTCTTCCCCAAGGCTGGAGCAGTGTATGGGGTTGTTGTGGCCCAAATGCAGGACCTGGCACTTATTGAACCTGATACCATTGGCCACAATCCATCTATCCAGCCTGTCCAGATCCCTGTGCAGAACCTTTCTATCCTTTAGCAGATCAACACTCCCATCCAAATTGGTGTCATCTGCAAACTTACTAAGGGTGCCCTCGATCTCCTCATCCAGATCATCAATGAAGATGGTGCCCTAACGCTGAGCCCTGAGGGACACCACTAGAGTCTGGTCACCAATTAGATGTGACACCATTTACCACCACTCTTTGGGCTCTGCCATCCAGCCAGTTTCCAGCCTAGTGAAGAATTCACCCATCCAGGCCATAAGCAGCCAGTTTCTCCAGGAGAACGCTGCGGGAGACAACCCAAATAGACAATGTCCACAGCTTTTTCCTTATCAGCTAAGTGGGTTACCTTATGTAGAAGATCAGGTTGGTCCATCAGGACCTGCCCTTCATGAACCCGTGCTGACTGGACCTGATCCCTCTGTTTTCCTGCACATGCTTTATGATCTCACTTAGAATCATCTGCTTCATGACCTTCCCTGGCACTGACCTCAGGCTGACAGGCCTGGAGCTCCCGGGGTTGCTTCACTTTTTACAGACAGGTGTCACAGTGGCCAACCTCCAATCCTCTGGGACTTGCCAACTAGACCAGGGCTGCTGATACAGGATGGAGCATGACTTGGCGAGTTCCTATGCTATCTTCTTCAGCGCTCCTGTGTGTAACCCATCCGGCCCCATAGATCTGTGCATGTCTAAGTAGAATAGGAGATCACTAACCATTTCTTCCTGAATTATGGGGACAATAATCATTGCTCAAGAGGAATTTGGGTGGAAATTAGACATTCCAAACCCACATACTTTGAAAGCAGATAGTTTGATTCTACATTTATTTTTTGGTGCTTTAAATAGAGAGGCATAAAGCAGAATTAGTTCTGTTGAAGCCTTCAAAATGTATGGGCAAGCTAATGATTCCTAGTTATTATGGACTCAGCTCAGCCTGGTATAGACCATTCTGCCCAGGGTCCGGGTGCTTCCCTGATCCACGTAATGGTGGTGAGGCAGTCTTATCAAGCAGCTGTGCAGCCCCCCTGTTTTCAGCCTTTCCTTCTTTCAAGTTTTCTTTTCTTCTTTTTTAATTTCTTTTCTTTCTTTTTCTGTTTTTTCCAATAGGAACCAAAGATATATTGGGGAATGTTGAGCTTTCCCCTTTTTTCCTAGGGAAGAAGCAAGAAAAGAACAAAAGGAGTTCATTAAAGTAACAATTCAAAACTTTATGTCTTCACTGGAGACATATGCTGTGCATTGGAGACCTAGTCCTGCGGTTATTCTGCCTGGGAACCAGCTGGACTGAGTAAAGGTTCCTGTTTAGACCTTCGTATAACAGTTCCTTTTGTAATGGAAGAAAAAGTCAGGGAATAAGGCACATCATTAACTCTTTTGCAAACATATCTTGGGTGTTCCTAAGACCATCCTATATTTTGCCAGGGCATTCTGTCAGAAAGATACGCTCATCTGATTTGATACTGCTGTCCTTTTGTTATGGCAACAGACCAGAGTAATAGACAACCAGTGCGCTTAGACTTGCTTGTGGATGGTATTTGGTAATAATATACCAAAAGTGAATATAATTCTTGTAAAGATACTGAATCACAGAAGGTGCAATGACAGCAGAGTTGCATACAGAAACAATAGCAACCTGAATCTGTAGCAAATATTGTTGGCAAAATTGAACCAATGGTGGCTCAAATCACTGCTCTCCTTTTGCAGAAATCTGTTCAGTCATCTCAGCCCCAAAAGTGACAAAAGAAAGATTTTTACAGATTCCTCATCATTTCAATATATTAAGCAATCCCCTCAGCTGCATAAAAAAAATTACACTGGCTCTGAAAATATGTACATCTGTTTGTTTATCTTTTCAGATTGCCTCCACTTCTATTCTTAAGTTATGTTTTACAAGAGTGAAAGCAATTAAACCTTCATTGTCCAAGATTTCAAGTCAGTATGGCAGTACTGTCATGCATTCATTTCATCTGGGAATAGACTAATTCTCAGTCACACTGCTAAACAGATAAATGCAGCTCCTTAGGTTAAATCTTGTTTTATTATTAAGTGACATTCAGCTGTTTGCCTCAGTTCAGAACTGCAGACTTTTCCATAGTTAAACATCTTTTATATGATCAAAATAACCAAAAGAGAAACAGCTGGAAAATCCAAAGAAGTAAAAAGGAAAAGAGGGAAAAACCACCAATAGTTATTTTTTTTTCAGTTCTTGTGGTTCAGACAAAGAAAATCAAGATACAGTGCTTGGTGTTCAATTTGTAGTTAATAATATTCATTATAATGACACATTAGACATTCAAAGCTTTGTTTTCTATTAGTTTTTTTTGAATGTTGATATGTTCAGATTTTGAAATTCAGTAGGTTTACATTGTATTATGCTGCACTTTCTATATTCTATATTCTATATCCTACAGTCTACATTAATTATTCTGTTATATTTTATGTTCTATGATATGATATGAGCAGAAGGGAAATCTGTGTCTATAAAAGCAAATTCCAAAACTCAGTAATGGAAGGATCTGAAGCTATATGGATCCAGATTAGATAAAGATGGTTACCTCACTTACAGGGACGCCATACAGTTTTCCTCATTTTGGACTCAGTACTGACAGTACGCCTAAGTCAGTGCCAAACAAAGAATAAGAAGAAGGGGGAGAGGAGATATAAGAAACTTAACCTTGATACTAACTTCATCTTCTACAGACAGTTCTGCCAGGGAAAAAAGAATGAGACCCTTCTTCATATGATTACTTAAGCAATTTATTTTAGAAAATATTATCTGTAGTGTTTCTCGTCTGGTTCAGGCATTGGTCTGATCTAAAAGATGTTTTTAACTCATTTCTAAAGTAGAAAGAGGAGAAGTTCTGGTACTCAGTCCTCCAGGAATTACAGTGGAGTTGAACACTTTCTTAAAGTTGTTTTGCTAGTACAACTAGCAGTGATTTTTCGGAAAAGCCACAACAGAGAAACGTAGAAGTAGCAGAAATTTAGCAAACTTCTGCCAGATCTGAACGTGGAGGTAAAGGTGGTTACCCCAGTGGCTTTGTAAGTAGACCAAACAATTCAATAAAACTTGCATATTGCAAGAAAAACAAATACATAGTGAATTGGAAGACTACAGTGTGGTGTTATCTGAGAAGAACCTATCAAAACAGAGGTTTTCAGTAACTCAGACACCATTCATTTCTCTGTATTGAACACTGGTTTATTTTGCCTTACGGAGCTGAAAACAGAAAGACTGAAAGGAAAAATTGCAAATAGTTTACAACAATTTCTTAAAAAGTAGCATTCTGTATGGGTGATTCATTATAGAACAGCACCTTCTTGTTTTCTCTACGTTAGTAGAGAAAAAGTGGAAATTAAATTAAAATTAGCATTTTTTATACCCTACTCTAAAAATTGTTATGTGGAAATCTAGTTAGCTTAAACATGCAAAGCACACATTTTTTCAAGTTTGTGTATGGAATTATTCAGTGCAAGAGGTTTATAAATCTGGGGTTCTGCTACAGTTCCCATTTGAATCATTTCTCTTAATTGTACCATTAGCAGATCAAATGCACCCAGAATGAAGCTCTGTTAAGGCCTGCCTACCACAGAAAGCTCTGATTTCATAAAATCATAGAATGGTTTGGGTTGAAGGGACCTAAAAGCTCTTGCAGTTCCAACCCCCTGCCAGGGCAGGGACACCTTCCACTAGACCAGGTTGTTTCAAGCCCCATCCAATCTGGCCTTGAGCCCTGCCAGGGATGGCACTGCCAGGGATGGCACAGCCATAGCTTCTCTGGGCACCCTGTGTCAGTGCCTCAACACACAGTAAAGGATTTCTTCCCAATATCTAACCTAAATCTCCCCTGTTTAAGTTTAAAGACTTTTTCCTATCCCTACATACCCTTTTAAAAAGTCCATTTCCAGATTTCTTGCAGGCCTCTTTAGGCACTGGAAACTGCCCTAAAGTCTCCCCAGAGCCTTCTCTTCTCCAAGCTGAACAAGCCCAGCTCTCTCAACCTGTCTGTGGAGCAGAGCTGCTCCAGCCCTCTATGCATCTTTGTGGCCATCTTTGGACTTGCTCCAACAGCTCCACATCCTTAGGTTAGGGGTCCCAGAGCTGGATACAGGACTGCAGGGGGATCTCACCAGAGTAGAGGGGGAGAATCACCTCCGCTGACCTGCTGGCCATGCTGCTCAGGACATAGTTGGCTTTCTGGGCTGCAAGCCTGTAGTTGTGCTTAGAAATGCCCTGACCCAGGTGAAGAACCATGCACTTGGCCTCGTTGAAATTCATTAAGTTCTCATGGGCGCATCTCTCAATCCTGGCATCCCTTCCCTCCAGCATGTCGACCATGCTACACATCTTGGAGTTATCATCAAACTTGCTGAGGCTGCATTCATTCCCACTGTCCATGTCACTGACAAAGATGTCAAACAGCACTGGTACCAATATCGACTCCTGAAGAACTGTTAACTGCAACTTTTTGAGTATGACTATCCAGCCAATTCCTTGTCCACCATATCTACCAAATCCATGTCTCTCTACTTTAGAGATAAGGATGATCTGCAGGAGAGTGTAAAAGGCTTTGCACAAGTCCAGATAGATGATGTCAATCTTTTCTTGTCCACCAGTGCTGTCACCCCATTGTAGAAGTCCACCAAATCCGTCAGGCACAATTTGCCCTTGATGAAGCTGTGTTGGTTGTCACTAATCATCTCCGTGTACCTTAGAATAGTTTGCAGGAGGATTTGCTCCATACCTTGCCATGCATCAAGGTGAAATCGACCAGCCTGTAGTTCCCTGGATCTTCCTTTTTCCTCTTTCTCAAAACGGATGTTCCCCTTTTCAAGTCAGTAGGGAATTCACTGGATCACCATGACTTCTCAAATATGATGGATAATGGCTTGGTCATTCCATCCATCAGTTCCCTCAGGACCTTCAGGTGCATCTCATCAGGTCCCATGGACTTGTGCACCTTCAGATTCCTTAGACGGGCTCAAATCTGATCTTCACCTACAGCAGTCAGTTCTTCATTCTCCCAATGCCTGTTTTTGCATCCTGTGACTTGGGCAGTGTGGCTGGAGCACTTGCTGGTGCAAGAGAAAAGCCCAGAGCAAAAAAGGCATTGAGTATCTTGGCCTTCCCTATATCCCAGGTAAATAGGTCTCTCATTTCCTTCTGGAGGCAGCCCCCATTTTTCCTTATCTTCCTTTTACCTCCAGTGTACCTATAGAAGCGCGTCTTGTCTCTGGCCAGATTTCATTCTGTCTGGGCTTTCCTAACCCGATCCCTGGCCACTCAGAAAATCACTACATCTGGAACTCTTTTCCAACAATCCTGACTCTCAGCAATCTGACCTGGAAGGTTCCACATGAAGAGATGAAGTACATACTAACACACAGACAACCTGAGAGGTACATAAATTAAACAGCCTTTCTCCAGTTCTCTTTGCAGACTACCGGGTACTGCTGCTCCACAAGGATTCTGGCAATCTGTTCCTTGCCACAAGTATCTCACCAACACCCTCTACTGCCACAGGATCTAGTGCCTATACGGCTCATGACAGATAACATGGTTTTTTTGTTGGTTTTGGTTTTGTTTAGGAAATCAAGGGAAAAAACTGCTTTGAGAAGCAGCAACTCCCATCTGGCACAAAGAAATCTAAATTAACGTGGCAAACTGCCATGATTTTCAATATTGATTTACAACTATGTCCCAGTTCATAAACCTGCAGTGGTGACTTCTGCTGTCATGTTGTATGTGTGTAGTCAAGATATAGTGTTTTAAGCTGTAGAGCAATAATTCAGGAAATGGAAATATTAGAAATCATCAGTGTGTTGAACTAACTCACATAAGGATTAAAGTTTAGCCTGATGTGTGCTATTCCGCAGTATCGCCAGTACTAAACCAAAAAGTGCGTCGCATGCAAATTTTAATAAAAAATTAAAAAAAAATTTAAAAAAAATAAAACCAACAAATTTTAAACCCAAATCTTTTGAATTCAAGAGAATGAATTCCATTCTTTTTAGATTAGGCATTTTTAAAAGATTATGATTTTATCAATTGGTACAAAATGAAAAGCAAAGTCAGGCTTTGCTTTAACAAAGAGACAACAAGATAACATAAGAGTTTTATCTGGTCCACATGCATTTATAAAGCTACTGTTCTGACTGGGAGTATTTTACACTTCTGTTCTCCTTGGATAAGGTCAGAAGAGAGAAGTAAGAAATGGCTTCATTGTTAACAAAACCAATTTCAAACTCTTCTCTTTGATCCAGTGATGAGGTCTGTCATGATTACTGAGAGATACATTAATTAAAGTGCTGAAACTCAATAGAGTAAGTAAAGTAAGTATTGATTAGCCTTTGTGAACACGAACACACTGGAGGGAAGTCTAGACATAATGGTTATTAAAAACAAATAGTATGGTATTCCACAGTAATAGATATAATAATTTGTCTTCCAACAGCATTTAGAACCATTACCATATAATATTGTGGGGTTTGTGAGCACAAGTGCGCCTGACATGCTCAGAAACACATCTTCAGCTGCTTCTGTGGAACTAATCTTGTATATCAGCTGATCAGCTGCCAGCCTTATCTATTATTTATTCTCTGTCCATACATTTTAAAGGATTTCTTTTGCTAGGACCTTTGTTGTTCTGTTTTACAATTCGCAGTCTGACACTCCATCTTTAAAGACTACTTGCTTAAAGGATAGATTTGTTCAAAGGAAGAGTGTTTGTGTATCCAGCTGAATTGAACATGGTTATTTCTCAGCAGTCACTGATTTCATTTGTCACATTATTGCTGGAGTCAGGGGAGTGGATTAAGGCACGGGATGTCACTGCCACTTTAAGATAGCATCCTTTTTGAGAAGCCAGTTTATTGTTTGGTGTTTATTTGAATAAAAAGCTCTTCTTCAAAAAGTGAACTGTTTCTTGAGAAGAGGCAGAAGCAGAATAGTATTCTTCATGGGAAAAGGAATGATTTAGTGCAACAAGTTACCCAAGGAATTTGCTACAATCCACTCATGCCTGTGCAGAAATGAAAGGATGTGGCCTTGTCATTATCAAACCCATAAAGCACATTGACAACCACGAGAACAAGTCCTCAGCAGTGCTATGTCATATTGACCAGTGGAAGCTTCTTCTTACTAGAAAGTCTATCATAAGTCACTCCAAGATTTATTTCATCTTCCTCTTCTGTGCTTATTCAGATTGCTGTTTGCTAAGCTAATAATCTGCTCTTGTCTCCGTCTTTTGCATTAGCTGCAAAGAAGACATGTTGGGATTAAAGTCATTGTTTCTTTCACAGGTACTTCCTGACTGAATTCATGCAGGTTTGTGATTAATGTTTTATTGCAATCACACTTTTTCCACTGATTACTGAAATTAAGACAACTTCATTACAAAAGTCTAATCAGTTTTTTTCTTTGCTTAGCTTCATTTATTGTTCAATTAAGGGGATTTTTTTTATTATTTACTTTCACCTGGACAAGTTACATTTAGTATTTATCTGACTAAACACCTATTCGAAGTGCCTAAATTGAGGTACCTACAACTCTAGGGTCCTATATATTAGCACTGTAAAAAACAGTGGAGCAGCCTCACAGCAAAGAGTACATTTAAGGTGAATTTTTAGATTGCTATAAAACCCACAAAAAGATGTGCTAGTCAAATTTCACAAAGTTATTGCATTTAAAAACAAAATAAAAATTAGTCTCCTTAATTATGTGTAAGTTTCAGAAGTATTTTATATAACTACAGGCCCATGGTTACAACTTTGCATTAACTTTCTTGAGAATTTCAAATGGGAAACAGAACATATAGCAGAGAAAGTGGACAATAAACGTAAAAGACCAATGGCTGGTCCTGAGACAGGTTTTGCATGTGTTGAGCTTATGTTAGAAAAGCTTTTCTGTTAGAAATGAAAGTCATCAGCATTTACAATTCTAATATTGTAAAGCAGGGGCAGGCAATAGAACTTTCTGTCTAGGGTCAATTTACACCTTAAAATAGGTGCAAATGTGCGGACTGCAACGATGAAAGCTTCAAAATGAATAAAAGATGGTGAGAGTCTTGCAAGCATCTTTCTGCTGAGGGATTGACGTAATGTTTCTGAAGTCCTTGAATTTGAAAGTAGCTCTTGTTTCAAACATATTCTGCAAGAGTTTCGTATGAACTTGAACCATTTGAATTTTGGACAATGGATTTGTGTTTTGGTTTTATTGTAGTTATATTGGAGTATCTTTCATTCAGCAGGAACAAAGAGATCCTAATTAAAAATAATAAGTAGGAAAAAGAAAAGGCCTTATTTCTTTTCAGACTGACTTTAAAATCCTTGATATTGTGTATTTCATCTCTATATCCTGTGATGCCCCATACATTGTAATGCTTATCTTATTTTTTTCTATTAAAACAGTCTATTCTGTAGATTATAACGCCATTTTCATCTCTATTGTATGCAAAGAAACTGCTTCGCATTTTGCAGTAAATACATCTGCTCCTCAGACCCGTGAAAGCGCCATCTACTGATTTTCAGTAGTTCAGGAATTCTATTAAATTAGATTTGAGGAATGCTTTCATTTATCACATTACCCTCTTACTGTGTTTCCTGGGCGGAAAAAAAAAAAAAAAAAAAAAAGACTGTTATTGTAGGCATTGAAGTCTTTTGTCTACTTCCCAAGACCAGAGTCATGGATAGTAATGATCTGCCTCTATACTCAGCTCCAGAAACTTGCTTCCTCTTTGTGCAGAGGTAAGTAAAACTTGCTGCAATGTTTATGATATAATGTTCATATTTTGAAAGTGAATTTGCCTTGGATATTTGTGGGAACTTGTCTGTGTATGAGTTTCTTACTGGAAAATTAAGGACAAGAACTTCCATACATGGTAATGATGTTCATTTTCCTCATCTGATACATGACTGGAAGGAACAGACTGAAGGGAAAAGATGTAGCTACATTTAAATAATTATATTATACGCTGTAAAGACACTACTGTATCTTTGCATGAAATTTTGGCAAAGGATGAGACCTATGAAAAGGGTAACCAAGCAGTGAGCCATGAAGGAAAAATATGCATTAAAAAATTTACTGCATATCTGATGCTTCAGAATTCAAGCAGTAACACAGATGTAAGGGAATTTGTAGGGGAAATTGGGGTTTTTTCAGCTTTATTTTTGTGTGTGTGAGCTTGTACTATCCTGATCTCTGGAAGTCTCAGTGATGTGACACCTGAAATCTCCTAAATCTTAGCCCTGTCTCTGCGTCATTCTTGAGAGGTCTAAAGTTGCAGGAAATAGAACCCCTAAATATGCACATATCTAAGCTCTTCTTCACTAAAGAGAAATGATTCTCATATCTCAAAGTGACAGCCATCTCCAGAAATCACAGTGACCTATTCATTAAAGACCTGAGTCCCATGTGCATGGTAGAATTCATTAAGCAATGTTATTCTCTGAACAAATGCTATAGAACTCCATGATCTGACATTCATAAATATTTGTGCCAGTAATTACCTGGTAAAACTTCAGAATATTGAAAAAGAAGTATTAAAATAAAGTCAGTGTGTTTTTTTTCTTTTTTTATTATTTTTATTTTCTTCAAGAGTATTTTACTTCTGTCATTCAGGTTTAGAGCCCTGCATCTTTTGCATAAAGAATAGGATAAGCTCTCAACATCAAAAATATCATCTTCGCCAAGGTCATTTAATTCCACCAAATCAGAGCTAGGACCCTAGTATGTGGAGATGTTTATAGCCTGCTGTCATGCTAGCAAGTGACAGAAATAGAAGGTGGAGCAGGTGCCGAGCAGAATTGTCATATTTCCATATCAAGGCCAGAGAGCCTTGTGATTTATGGATGCTCGATATACAACCATGACGCCCCACAAGTGAATATACAAGTTGCAAATCTGTAAACAGCTATGGTGTGAATTTGCTAAACTCTGTCTGCTGTAGCTTATTCTGTACAGGTCCTCGAGCTTTGTGTAAGAAAGTTTTGACATTGTGATACGTAAAAACACACACAGCAGCTTGCCAGGGCTAGTCAGCAAGGACAACACCACATTTTACTAAGTCTGTACAACCTATCATTGTTTATAATGTCACAGTGTTGAGAACTGGAGAAGCAGAAAAAGGCCTTTCTAGAATAATTTCTAATGCTCCTTGAAAAGCAAATGCATGATTTTACTTACTACATTGAATTAAATTAAACCAGAGCTCTAAGTAAAATTAAAGTAACCAGATACTTCTCCACATTTAGCAGAGAACAAACTTCATGATATCCAGTTTAGTTGGGATCATACCTTTTTTCTTGCTTTTTTAGTCCCCAAATACCATTTTTTCTGCCATTGCAGAAAAAGTTCTCCAAAATATTTGTAGAACATCTGCTAAAAAACCCTGAAAACTTCAGTTTTTCATCATTGAAATCCATATATTAGCCACGGAGGACAGCTTTCCAGTTTCTGGATAGAACTAGCACTGATACCTGTAGACCCATTTACAGGTAGACCTACTTAGTAAGACAGAAAAATTTCATATGGATAGATTTCTGTTACTTTCCAATCCAGTGAGATTGAAAACTTCATGATCAGATCTGTTCTTTGAGAGGAGAAAAAAAAGGGAACAGACAGAATGTTTGTGCCGTTTGCATCATGTTCTTCACAACGGAGCTCATCCCAGCTGATTTAGCTGATTTAACTGATTTATGCACCATGGAAATGTTAGTGTCTCATTAATCCAGGGTACCTAAAGCTCTCTTAAGTATCATGTGGTGAGAAGAAAATGCCTCTGAAAACCACCATAGGCTTTTGGTCTACCTATTGTAGCTCCTCCCTGATGACTATGTACGAGATGGTTTTCCTTCACCACAGAATTCATTCAGTGCACATTAAGTATTAAACTTTCTCATAAGAGCCTTTTTTTTGAAGGTCTGACACGGTTTAAGCCCAGTTGGCAACTCAGCCACACAGTCGCTTGCTCATTCCTCTCCCCTTCCTCCTTGCTGCTCCAGGAGGGATGGGGAAGAGAATCTAAAGAATGTAACTCCCACTGGTTGAGAAAAGAACAGTCCAGTAACTAAGGTATAACACAAACCACTGCTGCTACCACCAAGAATAATAATGATAAGGGAAATAAC